>PVKP010042313.1:0-18151 GCA_004027715.1 Plecturocebus donacophilus
TATATATACAACTGCAAGTGATTCCATAATTACATCATTAAAAACTTGAACTAAAAATTATCACCTTTCACAGGCTTACCTAGAAAAAGCATACTGCCTCACTGCCTCTGTCAGAATAAATACACTTGAAGGTAGAAGCCACAGACTTATGTTCTTGCCGAGATGGGTCAGGGAATATACAAGTCAAGTAGGCAAGGTATAAAACAGTAAGGAGTGGTGAGCACTGTGCTGAATTATAGAATACTTGGGACCTAAAGAAGCATCTGTCAACTCCAGTGCACACGAGTCACAGGAGAATGTGGGCCCCATGTCCCCATATCAGATTTTCAAGAAAAGATTAAATTAATATTTTAGTAAAGTTTCCCAATTTTATTTTGTGTATTTTAAATTTTGAAATAATTTTAACCTTACAAAAAGCTTTAATAATAGTATACAGAACTGCTGTATACCATTCACCTAGATTTCTCAATTACTTTATTATTCTGTCTATATGTGCATGCATCCATGCCTCCATCCATGCATGCCTCCATCCATTCATGCATCCATCCATCAATCCATTAGTATCCAAAAACAACAGTATCCTACACAGCTATAGTTCCTTTTGTCAAAGTCGGTGAATTACCATTGATCCCATATTACCATGTAATTCACAGGCCCCCAACTTTTGCCTATGACAAAAACTTTTGCTGTGCAAAAGACTCTGTGAATGGGGATGAAAAAACAAGTTACGGGCCTAGAGAAAATGTCTGCAGCATGTACCCTAATTGTGTTTTTTAAATGGCCTATATCCAACCCAGAGTCACATGTTGCCTCTAGTTGTCAGTTTCATTATTTTCTTTAAACTAACTCTCTTGGAAGAGTTTTTTAGTGTTTTCTTGCCTTTCATGATCTTGACACTTTTAAAGAGTACTGCTCAGTGTTTATTTATAGGGTGTCCCTCACTCTGGGTTTGCCTGATACTTTTCTTATAATTAGCTTCTGGGAAGATTACTACAGAAGTTAAGTGATGCCCAGTATATACTGTCAGAATCCACATCATGTTAATTTGTGCCACTGCTAGTGATGTTAACTTTTATCACTTTGTGATGGCAGAGCTCAACAGATGATATGCTAGTATCTCTAGTATAGAGTTAACACAGAAATATTTTGTCTCTTAAAATTAATAAATATTTAATAAGTAACATTTCTTAATAAATATTTTGTGGGATGTATTTTGAGACTGTAAATGTCCTGTTTCTCATCAAACCTTGACCTTTTAGTTTTATCCACTGGTGCGTCTTGTCTAAATCAGCTATCACTCTGATGCTTGCTATTTGACAAATTATTTAGAATTCCTTCTGAACTTATTAATTAGCATTCTACTTGGTAAAATTTTTGAGTATTGTGACATTGTACAATCGTTTTGCAAAATGTTCTCTTTGCCCTCATTCCTGGTACAAATTTTTTCTTCTTAATTTAATTAATTATATCAGCAGGTACTTATGGATTTCTATGTTATTCAGTGGGTTACAGTACATTACTGTTAGTTGTTTTTAAGTTCAGTTGCCCCAAATTTAGCCAGTGGAAACTCCTAGGAGTTGACTCGTTTGTCCTTTCGATGGATCTGCATCATTCTCTGACAACATTTTTACCTTTTTGGTACAAGATGTTTTAGAATCTCATGCTTTTCCTTGCCCAAATAGCTTGTAATCAGCATTTTTTTTTTTTCCAAGAAATCCTTTTTGTTTTCTTTTTTTTTTTTGGTGGAGATTGGCATTTAGAAACCAAGATCTGGGTTCTAGGCTTATTCGTTGCTTCTAGGGTGTCTTGCTTCTAGGACTTCTAAGTGGACAGACTATATATGTGTGTACACACATACACACACAACACACACACAACGTGTATATACAAGTATTTATACACACAGACATCTATATCATCTGTCTATCTGAAACCACGACCCTTCCAACTGCAATTCAGTGTCTCCTGCTTTATTTGGGCCTTCCCCCTTTCTAAATTTGTACCTCCCTCTTACAGAGTAAGAAACCTGGTCTTATGTATATATGGAGTCTCTTTTATGTAACCAGTCTTCTGACCATGCAGGCCGTCTGTCTCCTGTGCTGCACCAGTCCAGCATCCCCTGCTCTCTAGCTCTCTAAATGTGGGCTGATTCATACCCACTTACACTTTCCCCTTCCCTCCCCTTCGGAGGCCTGCTGACCAAGAATCCCCACGCACTCAGCACCCAGCTGAGTTCCCCCTTGCTGATGGTGTGCCTGCTGCCTTCTCTCTGCCCTCACTCCTTGCACCGTGCCTTGTGAGAGTCTCCCTGCTATACCCACTCACTCTGCCCGTGCATCACAGGAAGTATCCCACTTATTTAAAATACTGGCACCTAAATCAATTTCATAATGGAGTTTGTAAAAAAAAAATCAATGTCTATAGAACAAATTTGACCCATGGGCTATAACAATACTAAACATACAAACATTATTACACGTAAGTGTAGTAAATTATAAGCATTATTAATACCTTGAGGAAAAGGTAACAGTTAATATATGGCCATTAACTTAGCAAGCAGTTTGCTTTTTAGACTTTAATAGGATGACAGTTATCAATTTAAAATGTATGGTTTGTTTGTATTTACTCTAAAAGAATTAAAATGTGGTTCTTGGGTTTTGGAAGTACAAGATCCTTGCTTGAGTTCTTTTATTTCTCCACCTCATGCAGTGACCCCACAGATCCCAGGCAGCTCATTGTAACCAGTGTTACTTCACCTTTTCAGGAATTTCTCATGATAACTATAGTAATAAATTTCACAGGGTGGTAGATTTGGCTTTAATTACCCCTGTTCCACTGTGGTCACTAAGGGAAATCTCAGCAGCATTTTCAACTCTGGGATGAAGAAGGCTCACTCATGCCATGGCTGTACAAATTACAGGTTTATTATATATGGAGCATATTTCTTCTGTTGTTGATTTTTAATACTTTTACATAAAACAAACATTATTCCAGTCATGTGTTAGAGAAAAGGAGAATAGAAAAATAATATATTTAAGACAATAGTGACCTTGAAGGGCTCTTTATTATCACCATGGTCAAAGTATTTGAAATGCAGTGTCTGTCACAGCAGTCATGACATTCATTTAACGATATGTTATTCTGTGTGGGATTAAGTGGCCGGTTGTCTTCATGTTTAGTTTACTGCCCATTGCTAGATATCTTTTAGCAGAGCATAACAAGCCTAAAATTGTATCAGGCTTATCACTGGGTCCTTTTTTAAAGTGCAAGGATGTTAAATGGAGAGAAAAGGAATTAGAAAATGTCTTGGTGCTGGATAAAGACTCATCAAGGTCTCAAATAGACATGGCAAACCATGGGGACAGAATTCTGGTGGCATTTCAGCAAAAAGCATATATGAGAACCTCCTGCTGAATGTCCTGGTCTCATATGTAATCCCTCCAATAGAGAATGAAAGTCTGTAGATCAAGGAAGCAACATAGAAATAGGGTGGGTGATATTTCCTTTCCTTTAATGAAATATAAAAAAGAAAGAGATGATGCATGGAGGGGTATGTTCTACTCAATCTGCACTTTTCCTAAAATCTCTCTACCTTTTTCCATATGTTAAAAAATGTATCTGACTCCACACATATTTTTTTTTGTTTGAGACGGAGTCTTGCTCTGCCACCTAGGCTGGAGTGAAGTGGTGTGATCTCAGCTCACTGCAACCTCCGCCCCCTGGGTTCAAGAGATTCTCCTGCCTCAGCTTCCTCAGTAGTTGGAATTATAAGTGCCCGCCACCATGCCCAGCTAACTTTTGTATTTTTAGTAGAGACAGGGTTTTGCCATGTTGGCCAGGCTGGTCTTGATCTCCTGACCTCAAGTGATCCACCTGCCTCGGCCTCCCAAAGTGCTGAGATTACAGGTGTGAGCCACTGCACCCAGCTCACACAAACATTTTAACACAGAAAAATCTCTGACCTCTTGTCTGGGGTAGTTTCCTTAAGATATTGTCTTAAGAATATATATTTACATGACTTGGAGCAAATTCTACTTGTTAGGAATTTTTTTTTATTCTGTGCCCACTGTATAGGACACAAATTATTGGTACCTAGAGTTTGCTTTGGGCTTTCTCTCACATTCGTAGCACTAAATCTTCCTTTGGCCATCCCTGTGGATTTGGTCACATTTCCCCTTTTAGTTTTTGGCAGAGATCGACAGCCTATCAGCCAAATAAAAGGCTTTTCTTTTTAGGGATCCCGTTAAGGAGGTTGATTTGAATCAATAGATGCTCTGATGTAATTAGAGGCAGAAAGGAAGTTGGTGCAATGAATAGTTGGTGGTCTCTGTCTGATGGTGTAATTTTGGGACTGAACTGCTGGCTTCCAAACCCTTTCCACTTCCCTCACTGCAACTGCTTCCTTATGATTTGACTGCCCTTCCCAGACCTGCCATTTCCTTATGCTCAAGTCCCATCTTTCTTTAAGGTCAACTCACAAGGAATATTCTAGTGGTATTTTTCCCATCCCCTCAGTCAGGAGTATCTCTTCCTCTGTGTACTTCAGTAGTATGTTATTTATTATCCAGTTTTCTTACATGATAGTAATTTAGCTGTGTATCTATATTCTCATTAAATTGTAAACTATTTAAAGGAAGACTCAATGTTTAGTTATTTTTACAAACTTTCAGTGGCTTCTAGTACTTATTAGTTGCCTAATAAGTACAGCCCAGTTTTGATTTGCCTCCTTGTCATGCTTATTCTCTGTATTTACCCTGTGCTTTGTGTGGTGTCACCTCACCCATTTAATATCAAAGCTCCTTTTTTAAAAAACTCTATGTAAACTTTATTTATGACTATACATGCAAACCATTTATAAATGAAACATTGGAAGATTGAATTCACTATATTAACAGGATAATATACTATGACTAGGGAGAGTTTAGTCCTGGAATGTAGATGGTTGATTCCCAGATGAACACATTTTTCTTTTTGATAAGTTGATGTCTTACAGAATTTAGGCCATATAAATCATAATTCCAACAGAATGTTTTATAGATATGGTTAAGCTGATTCTAAGATTATATACATATACATACACAGAGAGGGAGAGAGAGAGAGAGAGAGAAGCAAAGAAGTTAGAATAGCCAAGTTGATTTTTTATGTTTTTGTATTTCTATTTGTTTTTTCTTTATTTTTCAAGTTCATAGATTCAGAGGGTTCATGGGCATAATTTTATTCTATTTATGGCTATGTAGTATTCTGTGGTATATATGTACCATATTTTCTTTAATTCACAAATGCTAAATACCTAGGTTGATTTCATATCTTTGCTATTGTCAATAGTACTACAATGAACATGTTAGTGCATGTGTCAACACCCCTCTTTTTATGTTGTCATTTACTATACCTTTTTTATCCATTGGAGAATGCCTGACATTGCCGGGGCTTGATCCAACCTGGATTACAAAGGCTGGAGCAAAGTTTTATTCACTCCTAGTTCAAAAAATGCCCTAGTTCCATGATGCCCATAGGTATCTGCTGACATAGTATTTTCAGTCTTCTAAGAATTTTACATACATTTACAAACAATGAATAATTTTAATCATGCCTAAGAATGTTTTTCTTGCCTTAAGTCCCAGTTATGTTCTCCAATTTGTACAATTTTAAAATATTTTCAATATACAGTGATTAAGAGTAAGATTATTCTCTGATAGGATAATATTTTTACCAGAGAGCCCTGATATATTTAATTGATATCAATTAATTGCTATGAAAAACTTCTTTTGTAATTGTGGGTCTTGTTGCCTGAATTCATACTGGATTTCATTAATCTTTAAGCTCAATAATTGCATCGTATTCTGTAAGTGAATTGGTACATGTCTGCATCTCTGGAAATAAAGTTTACCTAGAGATGCTGTCTTAGTTGGTTTTTTGCTGCTGTAGCAGAATACCACAGAATAGGTAATTTATAAAGAAAGAAAATTTATTTCTCACAGTTCCAGAGGCTGGGAAGTCCAAGGGTGTGGTGCCAGCATTGGCTTAGCCATCTGATGAAGACCATCCCACGGCAGATGGGTGGAAAGTAGAAGCAAGTTAACATGACAGAGGAAATTGGGTTGAACTTATCCTTTTTATAAGAAGTCCACTCTTATGTAACTAGCTCACTCCTATGATGATGACATTAATCCATTCATGAGTGTGAAACCTACATGACCTAATCATTTCTTAAAGATTCTGCCTCTCAGCACTGTTGCAATGGTAATTAAATTTCAATATAAGTTTTGGCAGGGATGTTCAAACCATAGAATTCCTCCCTCGTCCCTCAAAACTCATGTGCTTCTCACAATTCAAAACACATTTATTCCATCTCAACAGCCCCAGAAGTCTTGTTCCAACATCAATTTCAAAAGTTCAAAGTCCAGAGTCCTGTATAAATCATATGTGGGTGAGACTGAAAGCATGATTCATCCTGAGGCAAATTCCTTTCACCTGTGAGTCTGTGAAATCAAAACAACTTATCTGCTTACAAAATACAATGTTTGGACAGGCATAGGATAGACATTTCCATTAAAGAGGATAAATAGACAAGAAGAAAGAACTGGTCCCAAGTAAGCCCAAAACCCAGCAGAGAAAACATTAAACCTTAAAGCTGGAGAATAATCATCCTTGACTCTATATCCCACTTACTGGATACACTGTGGCTGGGGTTGGGCTCCCAAGGCCTCAGGCCAGCCCTGTCCCCATGACTTTGCTAGGCTCAATTCACCCAGCTTTAATGGGTTGGAGTTCCATGCTGGTGGCCCTTCAAGGTCTGTTTTCAGTGCCAGCCCTGCCCTCAGGGCTCCACTGTACATTGCCCTAGTAGAGGTTCTGTGACACCTCTGCTTCTGTGGTGAGTTTCTACCTGAGTTCCAAGCTTTTTATGAAATCTTTTGAAATCTCATGGGAGAAAGAAGCCTTTTCCTCAAAGTTTTTCCATTCTCTGCACCTACAAAATTATCACCATGTGGACACTACCAAGACTTACCACATATGGAGCAGTGGGTTGAGCTGCTCTTGGGGCCATTTGAGCCACAGCTGGGCTGGCCAAAGAATGCTACACTAAGATGTAGGGAGGAGAGTCCCATGGTTGCCCTGGGGAGTGAGCCTGTGGAGTGTACTGTACCCCAGGTTCATCTCCCAAAACCATTCTGCCCTTCTAGAGTTCTGAGCAGCCTAGAAGATTTTCAGAATGATTGTGGTCTTTCTCTCATTGTCTTGATGAATAGCACTTTCTGTTCATACTGATTTCTTTAACAAATGGTCACTTGGCTATACCCTTAGCATTGCCTCTCTGACATGCTTTTTATTCTTTACATAGTCAGGCTGTGAATTTTCAAATCTTTTTGTTCTGCTTTCCTTTGAATTATAAATTGTATAGTAAATCATTGCTTTTCTCTAGCATCTCACTATATGTAGTTGAAAGTAACCACAAAGCAACCTGAAGGCTTTGCTGCTTAGATAGTTCTTCCACCAGATATCCTAGCACATCACTGTATTAGTCTGCTCTCACACTGCTATAATGGCCTACCTGAGACTGGGTAATTTATAAAGAAATGAGGTTTAATTGTCTCATGGTTCCTTAGGCTGAACAAGAGGCATGGATGGGAGGGGGCCTCAGGAAACTTACAATCATGGCAGAAGGTAATGAGGAAGGAGGCACATCTTACATAGCTGGAGCAGGAGGAATAGAGTGAAGGGAGAAGTGCTATATACTTTTAAACACCCAGATCTCATGAGAACTCACTCACTATTATGAGAATGGCAAAGAATAAGTCCATCCCCATGATCCAATCACCTCCTACCAGGTTTCTCCTCCAGCATTGGGGATTGTAATTTGACATGAGATTTGGGTGGGGACACAAATCCAAACCATATCATTCCTCCTCCGGCCCCTCCCAAATCTCATGTCCTTCTCACATTTCAGTATACGATCTTTTCTTCTCAAATCCTTGAAGTCTTAACTCATTTCAGCATTAGCTCAAAAGTCCACAGTCCACAGTCTCATCTGAGACAAGGCAAAGCCTTTCCACTTATGAGCCTGTAAAATAGAAAACAAGTTAGTTACTTCCAAGACACAATAGGGATATAGGCATTGAATAAATACACCCATTACAAAAGAGAGAAATTGAGCAAAATAAAGAGACTGCTCTGAGACTGCTTTCATGGGTTGGCATTGAGTGCTTGCAGCTTTTGCAGTTGCAGGGTGTAAGCTGTCAGTGGATCTACCATTCTGGGCTCTGGAGGACAGTGGCCCTCTTCTCACAGCTCCATTAGGCAGTGCCCCAGTGGGCACTGAGCCCTTACCAGAATCACTGTTAATGCTCTGTTGACAGCCATAAAGACTATTTTTAGCCTTCTCCAAATTCTTGCAGCCTCTACCCATTACCCAATTCTAAAGCTTCTTTCACATTTTCAGGTATATGTTATAACAACAGCCTCACACTCTGGTATAAATTTTCTGTCTTAGTCTGCTGCTATAACTGAATACCACTGACTAGGTAATTTATAAAGAAAAATGTATTTCTCACAGTTCTGGAGGCTAAGAAGTTCAAGGGCATGACATCAGAATCTGCTCAGGCATTGGTGGAAGAACAGAAGGTGAAAGCAAGTACACAAAAGAGAGAAGAAATCAGACCAAAGTCATCTTTAATACCAGGAGACCACATGATACTAGACCACTCCCATGATAATGGGATTAATCCATTAATGAAGGTGAAGCCATCATGGCCTAATCAGCTCTTAAAAATCCTACCTCTCAACACTGTTAAATGGCAATTAAATTTCAACATGAGTTTTGGCAGGGACATTGAAACCATAGCATATACTCTTAGTTGTAGCTATGAATTTCTGGGGGAGTTCTTTAATGTTGAAAACCATCTTATTGTGTAAATATTTTCCAATATTTAAAGGGTTTCATCTTAGTATTAACTTTTAAGGAAGTTTTTAGATTATTTGATGGATGATATCATGAGGAGGCTCATTTAAAACAATAGAAGGTAAACTATTGAGGCATGTATTTGCTATGGATTTATTGAGTGTGTTCTGCATGCCAGGAACTCATCTAGGTATTCCAGAAATTTCAGTGAACAAGACAGACAAAGGTCATTGCCATTGTGGCTCTTACATTCCAAAACAGGGAGGCAGACAATAAATTGAGCATAATTAATAAGTAGATTATACTGTCTGCTGGAAAAATGATGAGAGCTATTGAAAGAAAACCAAGTAAGGTTTTCAATAAGAAGAGCAAGGGGAATGGTATTTGGTTGCTTGGAGGCAGCAACTTTCAAGTTTTGCTTTTGAAGCAAAGGGGTTAAAAGACTAAGACTATATCTGGGAGAAGGAGTGAGGGTCAAAAGAACATTTTCTTAAGAAAGCAGTGTGTGTCCTAAAGGGACTTACTTAGTCCAAAAGGAAAATGTGGCAGTTCATCAGATAAAGGGGAGAACTGATCTGTGTCCTTGAGTAGGCAGGAGGAGATGGGATCTAGCACACAACTGAGGAACTGACTTGAGCGAGGAGCAGGACACTTTATTTAAGGTAACAGAATAACTTCCCTATAGATAAAGCTTTATCGAAAGCATTCTTCACTGACTCAAGGCATTGTACAGGGACTGAAAAAAATGAACAATTTAGAAAAATTTCTGTTTTGTTCAAGCTTGTGGTCTAGTGCACAAAAGTCTTCTTTCTTTTGAAGCAATGAAAGTAGTAGGAAAAAGATACAGAACCTCTTGATGATGTCACTCTTCCGTAATTATAATATATTTTGATATCCTAGTTTCATCACTTAACGTTAGTGCATGAGTATACTCTCGCCCCAATTGATAATCTTAGAAAAAATGATTTCTATACCTTTCCACAATCCCATTTTCAGCTAGACTTTCCAGGTTCAATGGGTGTCCACTGTTCATTTTGACAAAAATCCTCTTCCTGTAAAGCTGCTCAGATAGCATGCTAAATAGTCATGAAATTGTTTTGTGATTGGTTATGAGATTCTTAACTAATTTAGATATATTCATTGTATTCATAATATGAATAATTTAGATATATTCATTGTATTCATAATATGGCAAAAAGAAGGGAAGGTGGCCACTGAACTCTTAGTTAAGACTGTCACTCTCCTTTGTAATATTATTCTTATGGAAAATATGTATTTTGATTATACAGTCTTGATTTAAAGTTTTTAAAATGTAAGTATAAACCACTATGATTGCCAATACAATTGACTTCTGTGGGAGGGAGCAGACAGTGGAAACCTGTAGGTGTGAAAAGAATGTATTGGCCCTTACTTTTCAAACTTTTCTGCATTTATCTGTAGTGTTTCTATTTATTTCATTTCCAACGCATCCAATAAATCTCCCGTTTGCTCACTGGTAAATAAGTCTGCCTACTTCATGGAAATGCTAGGGTGTTGCTGTCCATGGTGCCAGATGGGAGGAAGAAAACAAAAACTTCTTGTATTTGAATCTGTTAACCTCTTTATTCTTATTTATGTTATTTCATCAGTAAGAACATCTCTTCAGTTTTAGCCTATCTAAATCAAAAGCTTTAGTTTAAATGGAACTAAAAATTGACCCAGTCAAACTGCAGATGTCCCAGGCATTACTGTGCCATTTCCTATGAAGCCTGTCCCCAGTTTAAGAAATCAGTCCTAGAGGAAGCTCTTCATGTTATTTCTCTGATGGTTTCCTTTTATCTATCCTATTCTGTTACCCACTTTAATTGCATTTTACCCTACATTTTAATTAATCATGCCAGCCAGGGAGGGTTTAGAGTCCCATTCAGAGAATAATTCCATATATTTCCCATTTCCCCTTGTGAATTAAGCTCATTATTTAGTTTGGATGTTTCTGTCTAAATGGTTCCCAGGTTGACTGTACGATTCTGGTAATGGGATGCAGAGAATGAGGCATATCTCCCATCCAAGCCCAGGGAGACTATTTGAAATGGTTTTGAACATCTGCAGAAATAAGCTACAGTTGGTTTTCAGATTTGCATCAATTTTATTGGTGCCCATTGATGGTGATTCTCTCTTATAAGTCACCTTGTAAGCCCCACCATTGATTTTGCCATTGGCATAGCAATCTAAATGAAAGACATACATTAGAATGAATATCTCATGGTGACTGACTAAAACCTGGAATCAGACATATTTTTAAGTGTCTTTTTAGCAATTAAACATACTAGAGCTATGTACTGGAGTATCCATCAACACACTTTAGTGTTCATTAAGTGACAGACAGTGAAAAATTAAGATTTCCCAGTAACCATCACCTGGAGGCTTTTTAAAAATACAGATTCCTGGGTCCTATTTAAGACTTATGAGTCAGGTCACATATTTGACTTGTGTCTCTGAAGAGTCATTCTGTGATGTTAATCACATGGATATAAGCCTGCAATTGTACACATATGATAAAGATAATGGCTTCTGTGATTGTATATCTGCTCCAATATGTTCCCAAACCTGATTAATTATAAGAATCTTCCAAGGAGCTTTAACAATTTCCAAATTTGCAAGCCCCATTTGACTGGCTTAGGCAAAAGCAGTGACAAAGTATTTTTATATTGAAGACTTTCTACAAGTAGGGCTTCGGCATTTAGAAAGCATTTTGTATATTATCTACTTGATTCTCATGGCAATCCATAATTATAATTCTGCTTTACATGAGAAAACTTATATATTATGAAAATTTTCATTTTGGATATGAACTTAATTATTTTTCCTTTAGAATTCATGCTTTCTTGTTTTCTTAGGCAGTAATTTATCATATTGGCTTGATTTTTCCCATATCCATTGTTGGTTCTTTTACATCTCCATAAGTTATTCTTGTATACTCTGGGAGCCTCTATTACTGCACTATTCAAAGCTATAAAAAACTTTATGGAAAACATAATTGTGTGTTTGATACTTAAAAGTACAAATAAGAAAACAAGGAAGCATTATAAATTCCCAAGTAGCTTGTTTTGGGAATGTTTTTTCATCATGCATCTACCTTACGAAGATATTCATTTGCAATAGGACATGTAGCAGAACTTAGGCCAATCAAGCATTTATAAAACACCTACTCTTTGCGTAATTTATCATTTACAAAGTGTTAGAGGAATGATAATAGTATTACCCAGCATTTCCTGAGTGCATGATTTGTGCCAGGCACTCAGCAGATACTTTATATGACTTGTCATCCTCGACCTTCATGATAGCTCTATGGTGGTGGGTACTGTTATCATCCTCATTTAATAGATGAGGAATCAGAGGCCTAGAGAGATTAAGTAACTTTCTTCAAGTTGCATGGTTAGAAGTGGCAGAGCTCAGATTTTAAGGCCAGGAGGTATGATCTCAGAGCCCACAGACTTAACCACTATGTGATATGAATCACATGGAATAAACTCTGTGGAATCATGAGCCTTTGAGAAAAAACTAGTGAACAATTGGTATCTTTATTTACAGATGAGGACTGTATCCTGAGAGCATGGAGAATGATGCCTTTAGTTACATTATCCTCATTTATCAACAGCTGCTTCTTTTTCAGCAGTTTCATCCTTCATCATCCTTTACAGCCTGGGGCACAGAGGTGAAGAGCAGGGGTCTAGCTGGTAGGCTCTTGAGGCAGATCATAGGGCTAAATTAACTCAGCCTACCTGGATTCCAATTCTGGCTTTCCACCTATTAGATATGTGACTTTGGGCAAGTTCTCAGCCTATGTACCTCTGTTTTCTCATCTGTAAAAATGTGCCAACCATATGCAGTTATTGTGAGGAGTATGAGCTAAAAAAGTTGTGAAACTTAGAGCAATGCCTGGAACAAAGTGACCACTCAGTAGGTGTTAGACTTTGTGATTATTTTACCACCTTCATTCTTCCATCATGAACTGAATTGTGTTCCCCTCGGAGTCATTAGCTGAATCCCTAACCCCTACTACCTCCGAATGCAACTGTTTGGGGACATAGGGCCATTAAGGAGGTGATTAATGTTGAGTGAGGTCATATGCATGAGCCTTAATCCAACAGGACTGGTGCCCTCATAAGAAGAGGGAGAGGCAACAGGGATGCACACACACAGATGAAAAGCCACACAAGGGCACAGTGAGAAGGTGGTATCTTTAAGCCAAGGAGAGAGGTCACAGCAGGGGAACTGCACCTGCCAACACCTTAATCTTGGACTTCCAACCTCCAAAACTGTGAGAAAGCCACCTGGTCTGTGGTTTTGTGTTATGTCAGCCCAAGCAAACTAATACAGACATCATAAATGGCAGTTACAGAAATGTTCTGCCAGAGAAATTGTTTTATGAAGTCAGTTCCGGGTTCTTAATGAGAGCTCCATTAGTGCAAAAAGCTCAAAGCAAGGAAACAGAAATGTAAATTTCAGAGACCCTGATGCTTTTACTTAGGAAAAACTCTCATCTTCCATTTAATAGCACCTGAACTTTTCACAAGGAGAGCTCTATTTCTGAACAAACCAAGAGTCCCTGTAGTGCTCAGTGGCCTAATGTCTTTGATCATATGTAGATTCGGATATTGTGTTATTAGTCATCTGCTAATCAAGGTGCTGATTATGGCCTCATTAAATCTCATCTCCTTGATAATCTGATTTTCTTCTGAGCTGCAAAAATGATAAACAAGTTTATTATCATTACTGTCAAGATTGAGTTAACCCATCTGAACTCTGAGAAATTGAGCCACTTTTAATTTTGATATGTTACTTCAGCCATTTTCAAGACAAAAATGTCATCAAAGGCCAAAAATAATAATGTAACTATGGGAATGTCTATAGGCTTATGATCACAGATGAGATGACAGGACTCACCTTTGTAAAATTACAACTCTATGAAGTTTTGACTCCTAAGATCCACTTTAAATGCAGATGTTAGTACTGCTGGCTTTCCACCTGAGCCCTTTTTAAAATGTCAGCTCACAGTTTCTGAGTTGGAGAGGCAACTTAATGAAAAAATTTTCTTTACTGTGGTCTGATATTTTCTTCCTTTTGTCTTTCTTTTCCTTTTTAGAACAAAAGTTACTTATAAAGATAAATCAGTGCTACACTGACCATATATCAGCAAGCCAATTCAACAGACCATTGCTTGTTTAACAGGTATTAAACTCCTATTGCCTTGAGGTATTTTCCAGACCTGCTTAACCTTACTAATAAAATCCACAGGGTTTGGTTTTTTTTGTGCAGTTGGGGCCATAGTGATGCACAGCCCTGCCCAAGGGTATCATGCACATGGTAGCATGTGGGAACAGTGCTTCTAAATTGTGCAGTGGATGCTGCTGCTCTAAGTTTAGTTTCTTAGAAATAATTAATTCATTCTGTGAATTTTGTCCACAACTAAATTAAATTAGTGCCTCAATTATGGCATCTTTCATCAGGGCAGAAACAATTGGGTTAAAGGTAAACTAACAAAATGATACCTCTCTGAAGACTCTTGAAGTCTTGGCATATGTATTTACTGATATTAGTATACTGCAGTGCTTCAAAATTTAGTATATCTAAACAAAAGAAAACTTGTGTCATTAATTTCCAATATTCATCATGCAGTCGGATCTTCTCCAAAGACGAGTATTACTAGGCAATTCATACAACCTAATTATAATAGACTTCCTTGCCCTCCTGTTGTCATAATCTCTGTGACCAGGATATGGAACAATAATTTTGTCATATCTTGTAGAAGATGATATAAAGAAACAAGAAGGGGAAATACAGGCATATAATCGTAAGGGTATAGAGCTTTGTTTTCTGTACACACATGTGCAATACATAATTCACAGCTGAATTACTAAAATGATACTTTTCAGAGGGATTTGGAAAGAACTTCAAATTCAGTGAAATCTGAGCAATGTCATAAAAATTGGTTTAATTTCAAATATCTGTTATTCCTGCAGAATAATGATCTTAAGGAAATTTTTTTATGCAGTAAGTTTTGTACAGAAGAAACTACTTTATGGCATATTGTAGGTGAACAGTTTTTCTCTAGGCTTTTTACCTTTTTGATTAAGGTAGAATTTTAGATGAAATTCTATATGGCTATTACTGAGTGGTTTATGAAACCCAAATACTCATGGAGAAAATTAAGAATTTTAGTAATTGTAAAAGAAGAAATTCATTTAAATCAGCCTTTGGTTTATCTGCTTAAATTGAACACATTTATTAAACCATTATTGTACAATTTTGAACTTTCTTCTACTCTTATATAAACAACTCTCCTCTGGATTTCTTATTTCATTAAATAAAATCTTGCTTTCCTTTGATAAGATGTATCCAGTATATGGACTAGAGACTGAATTATTTCACTTTATTTCTACTGAAGGAAAGGCAATTAGTTAATTGTGGGGTTAATTTGACATAACTTTATTCCTTGAACATTTGAGAAAAGAATGCCCTTCCCTGCTACTTTTTTGCTATTTCTGGATATTCTGAGCAATCCTGGTGACTCATAACCAACCATTTTCATGGCTGGCTTTGTATAACTGAGGGAACACATCCTTCTGGGTGAGAAGTGAGCCTTGCTTAACTCAGTGTCCCTGACACATTTCCATGGAAGAAGGACCATGACTAGTACAGCAGAACCCTAAAGCAGACAGCTGAAAGCAGCAGACATCTGTGAAGTTCTGTGTTTCATCCCCATACTATTTTTTATTCGACTTCATAAGAGGTGGCTTAGTGGTTGTAAAATAATGGTTTCTCTTCCATTTCTTTCCTTTAACCTCAATAAACTGATGTTCCAGAGAGATCTTTTAGCTTTGTTTTGTGGATGTATATGCCCTAGACAAATAAATGCCCCCAGATTCTATAATTATCTAGTTTGAGAAATATGGCCTTAGTGGATTCAAGCCCTCCTATTTGTACCTTTTAGGGCTGTTGGGTTTTAGATTGGTTTGGGTCTATATTTGTCCAGGTAAATTTCATACATTATTCTCTCTTAAATTATCTGAAATCTGATGGGACAACTGATTCTGGAGCTTGCTTCTCTCTCAATTCCATTCTACCCCTTTCCATCACTTGACCACAACTTGGGCTTCCATTTGTGAACCATTCAGTTTGTCCTTAATCTTTCCGATTTGATTTTTCTGAAATATTTCTGTAAATATCTTTAGTTCTTTTCTGTTCACTAACTCTATTGAGCTTTTTATTGTTGTGTCTGGATTTCAGCCTCTCTCCACATCTCAGCATTTCCTCTGTTGATGGTGAATCATTTTATCGGGCAGTTTGGGTTAGGTTATGTCATGGTAGCAATATCCCAGTGGCTTTCAACAACAGAGGTTGGTTTCTCACTCATGAAAATGCAGTTGGTGGCTGTGCTGTGTGGTCCTTTCACTCTGGGATCCAGATTGAAGAAAGAAATTCTGTATTGGGAGAGGAAAGAAATGGCAGGAGCATGTGATGGCTCTTATAGCTTCAGCTTGGAAGTAGCACGTGTTACTTCCACTCATGTTGCATTGGCTAGGTCAAGTCCTACAGCCAAGCCTCATGTTGCTGAGGCAGGAAGCATGATTTTCCCCCACAGACAGATCAGGTAGGGAGATGCAGCATAGATTGACAATAATAAAATATACCAAAGCCATATTTTTTCCACTTTTTGTATACTCAGAATGTGACACAATGCCCTCACATAATGGATGTTTAGTAGGGGAAAGACCCACTTCTTTTGTTCCAATATACTCTCTTGGTGGTATTGAGGACTTCATCCTGACTTCTCTGGGTCCTCGTCATCATCTGCTTTTACTCAAGTGTTTATCATCAGCATTTTCTCTTGTTCTTCTCTTCCTTTCTCTGGAAATAGTTTTCTACTACACTTTACTGTTTGGAACTCAGCCATGATTTGCTTTATTTTCTGTAGTTTATGGAAATTTGCCATTACACAAACTTTGAGTGTTTCAAGATAATAGAAACATTGAGTTTTGATTTAAAACTATGTTGAGACACTAGAAAGGGAGTCAATTCTTTAGCACTTTGATTTCTGCTTTGCCATTCTGAATAGAACCATTCTGTTTGAAGTTCATATATGCCAGCAAACGGACTAACCCTAAGCTTCTGTCTGGTAGCAACTGGGTTTATTAAGCTGCAAAAATAGCTTGAGCTTAACTCAAATACAGAATACCTTACCTGAGTGTTGCATAGCTTTCAAGGAAATAATGTCACTATACCTGTACAATACAAGTGTTACATGGAAGATGTCCTAATTCAGAATCCCTTTTGCCATCAATCATAGTCTTACTTCTTTTCAGTTTCTTTGTATTAATCATTATCTCTAAATGTGATGGACATTTTGTTTTTGTACTTCAACACTTTGAATGGCTGTTGCAATGTTGAATGTAATCTGCCTTGAAGTGCAATTTTTTTTTGCTTATATATTTAAGCTTCCCCAGTAGATTATAATGAGGAAAGAGGGCCCCCCCACCACTCTTTTGGGTAAATACTAACAGTGTTTAAATTGAACACGACTATTGAAGTTGCTGTCCTATTATTGAACTCAAGGTAGAGTTAGCTCTCTACAGTTTTGGTAAATGACTAAGCAATTAAAATGCATGCATGTTTTAAACAGATTTTCAGCTGTAGAGTCATAGCAGCTACTGTTGATGCCCAGCCATATGTCCCTAGTACCTACTTTTTCTGAACCCACTAGACTGACTTGCTAGCGTTAGCAGCTCTTTGCCTGAGGGCTTCTCTAGTTTTTGGATCCCTCTCTGCCCCTATACAGACATATTGGGGAATTAATGTCCCCTGGGAGCAGCCCTAGAAACATGGCTGACAAGAGATATTGGATAAACGCCCCAGCTTCCTTGCCTTTCAGTTAGGGTATATATAAGGTGTTTTATTGGCACTGTCTTCCAGAGTTCCCCAGTGGAACTGAGGCCCAGTTGCCCGCAGTGGTAACTTGCTTGATAATGCATCCTGTGTCGGCTGTCTTCCCTTCTCTTCCTCACTTCTCTACTCTCCTATTGACATTTCTTTGATTAACTCCAAGTTAAGCTATTTGCAGTCTCATCCCAGTTTCAGAGAGTCTCGGAGTTTCTAAAAATGTATTTAAACCAAAACAGGCATTCATGTGTCAACATTCATAATTTAACAATTTCTCAATTTCAGTGCAGTCCAATGAAAATGTCATACAAACTACATAGTTTACAATTTTTT
>PVKP010042314.1:7867-18253 GCA_004027715.1 Plecturocebus donacophilus
GAAAAAAAGAAAAAGGAAAATTATGCAATTTGCTGTGTCCTGCAATTGCAGCATTGCTGCCTTTGTATGGAATTAGTGGTAAAAACAGCGGCAACGATCGCTGGATGCTGGGAGCAATTATGAGCCATCTAAGTGAGATGCTTATCAGTGGCTGAAGCTTTTAGAGCTCTCTCTATGTACAGTTGTAAGTAACTTGCTCTTGAGCTGCAGTTACTTTAATTAAAGTGTATGGGGTTGGTCAGAAGTAATTATCCTGTTTGGAAACGAAAGAGAAAAAAACCACCTCAACAATTCCGGGTGGCAATAGATTTTAGAAACAACTTTGCCCATTTCTTGTATGTGTGCATTCCCCATAAAAGGATCAGACTGTGGTGAGTTAGAGTTATTGGTGGCTGTTACCCAATGGCAAACAATGGGACACAAACAGGGTTGATTGTAACCCAAGTCACTGTGTTTGGCAGGCAACCTGGCTCGGGGCTCCAAATGCCTGGATGTACAGTCTCCAAAGTGTAGGCAAATGGGATTTTTCTGTCTCTGGATGGTGGGAATACAGTCCACAAATGATACCTTATTAATTAAATGATCATTTGGAACATACATGAGCTAGCATCTCTCTTCTTTACTCCTTCCATTCACTGAGTTTCACTACCTTTTAAAGGCAATCTCTGTTCCTTCAGAAAAAACAAAAACAAGCAAAACCAACCGACAAAAGAACCTCAAGCAGTTATCTTTACTAACATAGCAAGGGGCTCAATGGGAGATCTGGGCAGAAAATCAGTGTTTTAGAAGAATCTGAAACTCATTTAGACTCTGGACTCAACACAGGACTCCCATGGTTTAGTCCTATGTTCAAATCGCAAATGCCTTCCAAAAGCTCTGAAAACAAATGAGCAACAGAGTAATGGCTGGAAGCATTAAGCACGCCTGTTCTCAGGGCTATTCCTGTCGCAGCTACTGTTTGGAAGCACACAGTGCGCAATCTTTACTTCTATTTCTCTAGCTCAGGATGACCCCGGAACACCGCCTGGGTAAAGACTCCTGCTTTTCTATACCATCTCTCAGAAATGAAGTGAGCTGTCCAAAGAAGCAGAAACAGGACATATTTAAGTCTAGCATATTCTCTGTCTGGTGATGCCTGCCCCCAGCAGAAACTCTAGCTAATCATTCTCTACAAGGACATCTTAGAAAGATGGACTTTTTGTACTCTAAGGAAATGTCAGGAAAAAAAATCAGGTGACTTTTGCTTTTTTAGGGCTCACTTTCCCTATTATACACACTATTTCATTCTACCAGGGTTCTTACCATATAGCAGACAGTAAATAAAGATTATCATGAATTTGATCAAATGCTTCAGTGCCTCCTCCCCTGCCCTATGAATGCACTCATTTCAAATCAGCTGAATGGCTCATTGATTTGCCAGGAGGACAAGCAGACATACCCAATCGCTCGGCCAAGTGGATGTAGACTGGGTCCACCCGACGCATGGTTTTCACCAGATCCTTTCTGCGGAATTTGATTTCTACTGTCCCTTCTGGCTCCAGAACAGATCCCCTGGATCAGAGAGAAAGAAGACAAAACAGAAATAGAGGCACTTTAAAGGAAAGAGACAACAGAATTAGGCCAGTTACAATTTCTGGACCAGGAAATAGCTTCATTATAGTTTGCCTACCTATGGTTAACAGACATCTCCCCAGGGAGAATAGTAGGCACCAGAGAAATGTCTAAGTGAGGTATGAGAAAGGCCTGGCAAAAAGCAATTAAAAGAATTCTCATTACCACACCAGTCGACTTCCATCTCAAAGGGTGAAGAATACAGATTCCACCACCTACAGCTGGTAAGAGTAACAGGAATCACATTATTTTCCAGGGAAAAAAATGCTATAGACACAGTGACAGGGGAACCACCTCCATCACTTAGACTGTACGATGAAGAAAGGCAATGCCTTCTTCTACCCTATCCTCTCCTCTTCTCCTCTCTCTCTCTCCCTCCCGCTCCCCTATACCACAGCTGTCAGTCTGCTTGTAGGACACTGATCAGACACACTAAGCCAGGCCAAGTAGGAGGTAAAATGTTCTGTCCAGTGCTATGGAAATGAGCAGAGTCAAAGGTCTCAGGGTTACTTCTATTGCATACTAATGATGTTCAATCCCAGAAACTTTGCCTTAAACATCTTTTAAAAAATCCACAAATTTTCTAGTTTAAAAAATTTATAGTTAATGTTTACTATGTACATGGCACTATTCTAATTATTTACATATAAATCCTTACAACAATCCTATACACAATCTACATCTACTATGTAGTAAGATTCTGTGATTACTCCCATTTTACAGATGAGAAAACTACAGCACAGGAAGTTATGAGACTCATCCAGATATAACAAGTGGCAGAAATCCAGATATATGTCTGGTTTCAAATCCAGTTGAAACCAGACAGTCTGATTCCAAAGTCTGTAGAGGAATTGTCTTTGATCTGATATCAGATGAGTTTAGGACTTAAAAATCATAAACCCCTAAGTACAGAATGTAAATAATAAACCCATTAGCCTAGAGATTTGACAGTGAGACTACTGGACTCTCCTAAGCAGCCTTGACATAGAAGGCTGAATTCTGGGGGACAAGAGAGAAGCAACTGGTTCACTAAAATGATTGGAGGTAGCAATTTGCTATGAAAATGTCAAAGAAATACATTTTAAAGTTAACTACTTAGGAAAGAGCTGAGAACAGACTATGAAAGGATGCCAGATTAGATCTGCTTTATTTATGTAGTTTCAGGTACCACCTCCCAGCAAGCCTGAGTTTCTCCCTTTCAGTTTTTTAAGGTGCTACAAACACCATGGTCTTCAGGTTCCTAAAATGTCAGAGTGAGGACCTGGACTGTAATGGAAGGAAAAAGCTTTGGTTTGGAATCACAGAATGTGGGTGCTATAGTGCACCTCAGTGGTCATACATCTCATTCGATAGACAAGAAACAGCCCAGGGACTGTAAGGACTGCTCCAAGTTTCTCACGGTCAGTCACAGAGCTGGGTTAAAACCTTGGAACTCCAGACTAACAACTCAGTCCTTCTACTGCAACTCACTTTAAGCTCCCTCTGCCATGCTTAAGGAAAAGATAGCGAATAGGCACATCTGAACAACAAATAGGAGGAGAGAATCTCTCTAAGTTTGGGGTTACCTGGAAGAGAAGACTTCATGGTAAAAAAAAAATCTGGGATGGGGATTTACATTGAGAAAGGCTACTCCAGTCTGGTTTCATTCTCATGCCAGCAGATACTATTTAGAAAGCCTATTCTTCTGAACTTAGAGTCCTTTGGGATGGGAAAGATTCAAATAAAGTTGCCATTGTTCTCCAGGAGGAAACCAACAACTACAGGGTTCCTAAAGGCAGTGAATGGAAATACAGAAGTCACGCTACCTGCTTTCTCGGTCAGCATACATCTCCATGTGCCGTGGGTTGATGGTGGGGTCAATCACGACCCAGGAGCCGCCCCGCAGTTCGGCCTGGGGAGGAATGTAAACCAGCACAGGCTGGGAGCACTCCCTCAAGCTGTCCACAATGTAAGCACCAAACTTCAGCACTTGATCATACATATCTACGGAGGATGAGACAAATTAGAAATAATGAAATTTCTCTTCCTCAAAGCAGTACTTTCAAACACTGCTCAAGACCTCTGGCTATGGGTAGCCTCCTTATACTATGCCTACTGTTTGGTTATCCTGAAGACTAAAGGGAGTATCGACCTGTATCCCATTCAAGACTCTAGAGGATCTTCAAAAGCACAAGACAGCAACAGAGAGATGCACTGTCTTTCACAAGACACAGTGTGTAAGTCTTCCAGATGGCATTTCCATTTTATATCTTCCCTAAATTTCTGTACTCAGGTTTCACCACATTAATTCATATTTGCTCTACAAATGTTGAGTATTTTTCATGTCAATATGTGCTCTCCCACTACATTGTTTTCTAAAGGAAGGAAATATTCTAGCTCTTTTTAGTTCTTCTCATGATGCTTAGCATAGGATGAGCTCTTCAAATGTGCAGCTGATGGAAACTGATCCTTTAAAAATTTTATCTTCAAAAACTATTTTTCATCTTGGTATCCCAATAGTCCAGCCCAGTGCCTGAACATAGTTAATGGTCAACAAATATCTGCTGAATGAAAGAGTGTTGGGTAAATGAATTAAGATACTCTGGAAAGACTATAATAAGAAAGAAAAACATTCTTTAACAGTTGCATTTTTATAGGATATCAATGAGAATTTTTTTTTTTTTTTTTTTTTTTGAGACGGAGTCTTGCTCTGTTGCTAGGCTGGAGTGCAGTGACACAATCTCGGCTCATTGCAACCTTCACCTCCTGGGTTCAAATGATTCTCCTGCCTCAGCCTCCTGAGTAGCTGGGACTACAGGCACACGCCACCATGCCCAGCTAATTTTTGTATTTTTAGTAGAGACGGGGTTTTACCATGTTGGCCAGGATGCTCTCAATCTCTTGACCTCGTGATCTGTCTGCCTCAGCCTCCAAAAGTGCTGGGATTACAGGCGTAAGCCATCACACCCGGCCAAGAAAAGTTTTTAAAATGCTTAGGAAATACCACACAGCCACATGAGAAGAGACCCAATCAGGGCACCATAGTAAGACCCCATCTCTACAAATAATAAAAAATTAGCCAGGCATGGTGGTGCATGCCTGTAGTCTCAGTTATTTGGCTGAGGTGGGAGGATCACTTGTGCCCAAGAGGTTGAGGCTACAGTGATGATCTTGCTGCTGCACTCTAGCCTGAGTGACAGAAGAAGACCCTGTCCCAAAAACAACGTAAAACAAAATAAACAAAAAACAAGAAAAGAGCCACCTCTTCATTTTGCTGAAGAGTATGCTTTGTAGGCTGGGCATAGCGGCTCACACCTGTAATCAGAGATCTTTGGGAGGCTGAGATGGGAGGATCACTTGAGACCAGGAGTTCAAGACCAACAGAAGGAGACCCTATCTCTACAAAAATAAAAGAATTAGCAAAGCATGGTGGCATATTCCCGTAGTCCCAGCAACCCAGGAGGCTGAGGTGGGAGGATCAGTTGAGCCCAGGAGGCTGAGACCTACAGTGAGCTGTGATCATGCTGCTGTACTCCAGCCTGGGTAACAGAGTGAGACCCTGCCTTTAAAAAAATAAAATAAAATAAAATAAAAAAGAGTACATTTTGAAATCCCTCAGAAGCCAGGGGCAGCTTGAAGAAAAGGACCCATGATGTATACATAAAGTGAGTCCCTGGAAAACTGGATCAGTTATTTATTTCCCAACTTGTTATGAACTTCCTATTTCCCAGCTCATTGAAGTCTAAACATTGCTAAAGTTTTAGGTTTATGAGTCCAGATGTTTAATGAGTACTTCAGTGGAGCCACAATAGATCCTTTCTAAACACCAAATAACAGGTTCAACTGAGTTCAAACTTTCTTATCAAAGAGAGGATCTCAATTTGGAATAAATCAATTCTGGGAATCCAAGGCAAAGAAGCATTTTTCAGGAAGTTAAGAGCAAACCAAATAGAAATTGCTTTCATTGTAGTTGCTGGCAAATTAAACTGCCACATTCTCCAAAGTAAAAATGGCTTAATATACAAACCATCAGTGAGCACAGTTCACTGCAAGGCACATGCTCCACTGCACCAACCTGGTGTGTCAGTGAATACTTTAGAAATTCCAAATTGCCCCAGAAAACATTCCCTACTCTATGTGGAATGTGTATGATTATATACTCCATGTATATGATTGGAGTGAAGACATTTATTCCTTTGGGAGAAAAGCAAAGACCAAAAAAATTTACTGCTAATTACACAACTGCTGTATGAAGAGCAGGGAATAAAGGACTTTAAGCGCTTTACGCTAATTCTGTGGTTATGAAAATAATTGCTCAGTTCAAATTATTTTAACTAAATTAATTCTTTAGTGGATATTTCAACCAGTGCTACATAATAAAATAATTGTGTAATTAGCAGTACATTTTTCAGTGCTGCCAAGAGTACAGTCTCAGAACAAGTAACAGAAAAGAGTGTCCCTCAACAATATCATGCAAAGAGAGGAAATGGAAGGTATAGATAAAAGGAGAAAATAAAGCAATAAAAGACAGCACAAAAAGTCATTCTACCTGAAACAGAAAAAAAAAGTTAGAGGTAAGTGAAGACAAAGTTTCCAGCCCTCTCACTCACTTCTTCTTGTTAAAGACTTAGCTACAACAAAATCTATCTCTGTATTATAATCCCAAAAAGAAGGGGGAGACTTTATTTAAAATGTATTTTCATTCATCTATTTTAAAAAATACTATATTTCATGATATACGCAAACAGTTTTGAATGAAGATGAGTGTACGTGAGCAATGTTTACTTCTGTGAAATGGACGTGGGTTCCTTTTTGGCGTCATCATGGCTAGCTTATTGTATACCACAGAGCATGATTATATATACACACATATAAATCACTTAATCATCAGAGCATCATCTTACTCATATATCCAAGTTATAGGCGAGTAAACTGAGGCTTAGTTAAATAAGAGTGGTGGATATAAGACTCAAATCTAGATCTTATTGGGTCTAATGTCCACATTCTACTACTTCATTCTTTTTTTTTTTTTGAGGTGGGGGGGCACCATGGTCTCGCTCTGTCACCCAGGCTGGAGTGCAGTGGCACGACCTTGGCTCACTGCAACCTCTGCCTCCCAGGTTCAGGCGATCCTCCTGCATCAGTCTCCCAAGGAGCTGAGACTACAGGTGCGTGCTACCATGTGTAGCTAATTTTTGTATCTTTTGTAGAGATGGGGTTTCACCATGTTGTCCAGACTGGTCTCGCTGAGCTCAAGCCATCCGCCCACCTCGGCCTTCCAACGTGCTGGGATTACACGAGTGAGCCACTATGCCCAGCCTCTGCTACTTCATTCTTACTGCTAGGAGAGACAGCATGAGGCTGAGGTACTCTGCTTTTCAACATCTAATGTGATGAGTAAAATAAAACGAGAAAAAGAGACTTGAATACATGACTGAATATTCCCAACTGTTGCTGGATTTCCTCTATGTTGAGAAATGTTCGAAACTATACTGATATTCTACCAGCTTGTGTGAGGCTAGGATCTGACTGCCAAACAAATATTTTTTGGCCCCAAGATTGTGAGTAGGAAAGGGGCATCAGGCTTTGTTAAAGCTGACATATTTGGGACTAATATATGGACTCCATCTAACTTGGAACACCTACACACCCACAACCCAACCATCAAAACACCCAAAAAGCAGGCTATTAAAATATAAACAAACACAAATAAACTCTGTAATCAACATGCTCAGACTGAATTGCAGCTGCCCCAAACCACATATTTTGAAAGGCAGGTTGAAACACTTGGCAACAATCTGACACACAATTGTCTGAAATCCTTCATATTTAAGAGAGAGAGCAAAAGCACAGCCAAGTGCATCAGGGGAGGGGCGATCCCCAAGGGTTTCGTTTAGAAACCAGTCTAGAGAATTTTAGCTAGCATAGAATGTTAGACAGCATATGCATATGCTGTCAATTCTCAGGCCCTGAGAAATGCAACTGAGAATGGAAAATACTGATAGGTTCCTCACTGGAGAGGCGGGAGCCTGGAGTTTTCTATCATGCTGGGCACAGCACATCTGCATGAACGGTGATCACACAACCTTTGCAGTGTGCTCTCAGCACCCACCAACGCTGCCTAGGGACTTTATTGTTATAAACATGGATAAACCGTGGCAGCCACGTGTACCACACAAGGGAACAGGTGGCAGAGTGTTTCCACAGTGTCCCATACTCTTGAAAATGAAACAGATCTTATTGGCTTGGGCAAGATTATCTGTTAGAAACTGAAGGTAAACATTAGGCATACATAAGCTACACATATATAATGTCTCTCCTTCGTTCATTATGACCGGGTGACACTGTATTTCAACATCCAAATAATCAGAGACTTTAAAATAGACTTTCATTCCAGTTAAAGTTTTCAATAAATGATTTTTTATTGTTATTTATAACCTGTCCCAGGAAAAAATAATAAGTATAACATGAAAAGCCAACTGAGAGTGACCCTGTAGCACCAGCAGTGAGGCAGCTTAATATCACTGGGATTTGCATCCTATCAAGCTATTCATGCTGAGGCTGGGACCCTGGTGCTAATTTCTAGTAAATTTCACGCTTGATGTCTCCCTGTTGTGGGTCATTGCCGGTTCGTCTAAATAAACTGCTTCCAAATGGCTCTTCCATCTAAATATTCAGCCAGTTTTTATAATTTAATTTTGCATTATGCTGAATAGCCTTCCGGCCAGATAGAGCTCATTGGAAAAAAAGCACCAATACCATCTTGACATGCTTTTATTTATTTATTTATATTTTTACTGCTCGAATTAGACCTCCTAGGCCGACTAGTAAAGAGTTTTTTTTTTCCCTCCACTAATGTCAATTTTCAGCATAGCAAGAGCTGTCTCTAATCTTTTCCTACTCATTACACACAATTTTGGAGTCATTTTACCCACAGTGCAGTCGGCTCCTGGCTGTGTGTTTGTGTGCACTGAGGGATGGCATAATTGTTTATTTTCCCTCCCTGCATAATCCCCAGCCAGCATTGAAACCAAAACTGCAAACATCTCCCCAAGGGATGTGAAGAATGACAAGAGGCCCTCGGTTTAGGTCCCTTTACATGAGATAATATGTAGGAAACACCCTGATCTGTATGTAAATATGAAAGGTACTGTTCCTCCCTGCTCCTACCTTCATAGGGATCTCTATCTTCCCCAGAGCTTATTTGTCTTATGCAACGTATAAAATCAGCACCAAAATTAAGAAGACAGAACTGGCACTGGTCTGTATCGGGCCAATAACTCATTTCGGACCAAGGGCAGCAGGGAGAGGGAATGGGTACTTATTGTTTAACGGGTATGGAGTTTATGTTGAGGATGATGAAAAGATTTGGGTGTAGATACCAGTCACAGTTACACAACACCGTGATGTGTTTAATGCCACTGAATTGTACACTTACAAATCATTAAAATGATACATATTATATATATTTTACCACAATAAAAAATGAACTCACTTCTGAGCTCTTGAAATTTCTTTTCACAATAACCAAGGACATCCCCAAAGTAGAGGGGAAGTAGGTAGATAATAACTTTTCAGGAACCTTGACATTCGGTTATAGGGACATACTAGTAGATCTGATTCTGGTCTTAGGCTCTAAAATCAGCCAACTGTGTTACCGGGAGTCAGACAGATCCACCTTCCTCTCCCAACTCTGCCATTTTTTTTAGCTAAATGCACTTGGGAAATTTACTTAACCTAATTTACATAAATCTTAATTTATGTAAAATGTGGATAACAATATAACCTACCCCTCAGAGGTGCTTGTGATGATTATGTAAGATAACACATGTAAAACTGTTAGCACAAGTTTCTGGTGAAAAGAGCTCAATGAATCTTAATTGTTGTTCTTATTGTTACAGGGCCAGCAGCCAATCTGGGCCTGAGCCAAAATAAGTGGCAGAACTGAAGGTTTTCCTAGAAGTGGTACATTGGAACTTTTGAACTCTGAACTCCAGTTAGGATAAAATATCCAGGGTGACACTCCAAAGTAATGTCAGGAAGACTGCATTCTCAATGGGTCCCCACAAAGAGTTAAGTAAGGAGTAATAGCATTGCATTCTCTCCCAGGTCTAACAAAAATATTAGAGCCAAGGAATTTGGGATCAAGTGAAATCTAATGCTGAATGAACCCCATATATATGAATGAGGGATTTCAGACCTCCCTACCCTTTGATATACTACTACCATCTTCTTTTGAACATTCTGGTATTTTGTTTATACATATGGCTTTATAATTTTGTTCAAGATATTCTTCTTGTCTCTGTGAGGCGATGTCTGTTTCTGACTTATTTTGACTTATTTTTGTTCTCTGAAGTGTCTAGCATAGTTCCTAACACATGGAACTCAATAAAAATGTATAGGATTGACTTAACCATATACTCTAAATTTCTCATGGTATTTCCATTAATTTATTATCTTGGTCAAAAGATAATTCATCTTGATAATCTAAAAAAAGTATACAATCATTAATTTGGATGTACAGTCCAAGTCTCCCCCAAGAAAAGTATAAAATGTGGTAGTTCTCCAGCAAATATAGGCAAAGGTAAACTTTTCAACCAAAAACAAAACAAAACAAAACACACACACACACACACACACTCAACCTAGTCTACATTTTGCCAAGGAAGCCTGGCCATACAGGCTCTTCCTAGCCAAGTAAGGAAAAATTGTCGGCAAAAATTTCAAATCCCTCTCACCACATAACTGACCATCTGGTAGCTTCCACAGGCTTTTCCTCCGTCATAGGCTGGGGGT
>PVKP010042315.1:0-18149 GCA_004027715.1 Plecturocebus donacophilus
CTTCCCTCACCTGCACCTGCACCAGCCTGACCCGCACCTTTGCCCTTGCCGCGCGACTGCTCCTGCAGTTGGCTGTCCTCTCTCCTGTGTGCAGATGGCTCTGAGTCTTCCCCTCGTGAATGAAACCCCCTCCTGGCCCCACGGCCTCCTCCAGCGACTGCTCCCTTTCTCTGCCCCTTCCTGTTTTACCTAAATCAGGTTTTTGTCCCCCAACACTCCACCCACGTGTTCCTTGAGGACGGGATGGAATGATGTTCCTGAAAGTGGCCAGCCCCAGTTCATCACGCTGCCTTGAGGCACCCCTCACTTGGTGCCTGTGACATTGTTCAGGGCTCTCTCCATCCTCGCTGCACGTCCTCTTCAGAGGCCTGTGCTGTCTTCTCTAGTCCTAGAGGCTTTTTGCTCTTTGTTGTCACCAGCTAGCTCTCCAGAGTTCGTGAGGCTTCACAGACAGTCTCCACACTTCCACCCTCCCCAGGCCTCTCTCTGAGGGCTGTCTTGTGTAGCCACCTCCGGAGCTCTCTTTGCATGTCTGGGAGACGGTTTACAGATACGATACCAGGCTCGAAACCAAATGCCACATCTTGGCCTTGAAACCCCAGACCTGCCTTATGATCTAGCCTTCCCAAGTCAGTTGACAGTGACGTCCTCCTGGCGCTTGTTCAGTGACAGGCCAGAACTCGGAGGTTTCCTCGATTTCTGTTTCTCACGTTTGTCCTTGAGTCCACGATGGCTGCTGGGGTTGCAGCCTTTGTAGTGAGAGGAGGGTGAGGGGTATGAGTGTCGCCCTGCGTGGCCAGCTCTCTGTGGGGGCCTTAGTGGAGATCCTCCTGAGTGTTTCCACTGCAGCTCGTTACCTGGAGCATGGGGCTGGCCATTTCTAGCTTTGAAGGAGCCTGAAAAAATACATATAGTGTGTGTGTGTGTGTGTGTGTGTGTGTGTGTGTATGTATGTAGAGAGAGCGTGATATGTGTGTGTGTAGAGAGCACGAGAGTGAGCCCGAGCGTGAGAGTGAGCCTGCGCCCTCGAGTGTGGGCTCACTGCTGCCCTGAATAAAACCGGGATGTGGTCCCTTTTGCCGTTGGTCCCTGGCCTGCTTGGTTTCCTTTGTAGCACTTGCTACAGTCTGATGTGTAGCCCGCCTCTCTCTGTGTGTTGTTGTCGTAGTCTGCCTCTGTCTGTGTTCTGGTTGGGCATCTCCTTTAGAGCATCTGCTCTGCAAGGGCAGGGGCTGGCCTTTGTCGCTGTCGTGTTATCGTCACACCCTCACACCGTGAGTGCCTTGCACAGGAGTCACAGTGGAAGGCTGTGACCGAATGAATTTCTCCTGTCTGTCTGGGCAAGTTCTCAACTTTGTATCTCATTTTGGTCCACTTACCGCATTCTAGAGTGTGGCTTGGACTCACAGCCTGTGCCCTCCTCTGAGTGTGGTCAGCCTCTTGCATTTCCTTGCTGCCTCCCTTCTGCCCTCGAGATGTAGCCCCAGCCCCTGCCCCTGCCCTTCTCTCCTTCCGGTTGTTACAGAGTTTCAGCATGGGAACCCTGGTGTGCAAGGCTCCTGCGCCGGCCACAAAAGCTGCACCTACTCCTGAGGAACCCGGTTGCTGGCTGGAGTGGGTGCCGAATACTGCCTGGCAGCATGGCCGCGTTTCTTGAGGCCTTTTAGTCCCCTGTACCCAGGGACTGTTCCATATGCCCCCCGTTCTCCATGAGCCCCCCCGTGCTTGCTCCCATCCTTGTGCTCTGTTCATGGGGTGGCCCTGTCTATCCCCTGCCCACTTATACTCACTGTCTCCTTCCTGTTACTGGGGACCCATCATCTGTGCCCCACTCAAGACCAGCCTCTGTTCATGCACCAGACCCCCCACCCCATCCCTGTGACCTGAAGAGGTACACACCCGTCTTCTGGTTAACCTGGGCGAAACGCACGGGTCCCCTCTGAGCCAGCCCTGCCTTGGGGTCTGTGGAGTTGCTTCTCATCTGGTTTTGTCCCCATTACAGTGCTGTAGCCGGAGCACCAGCTAACCCCAAGAGACTGCTGAGACCCATGGTGGATTCTTCGGGCCCATCTCTGCTTCTCAGAGCTCACCTCCTCGGGCTCCTGGAGCAACATCCTCGTGTTTCCCCCAGGCTCACAACCCCTCATGCTCCCTGGCTGGCCTTTGCCATCTGACTTCTGAGTATTGGCCCCACACTCAGTTCTTGGCATGGGGCGTTGCTGTGAGGTGCCACCTCGGTGCCCTCACAGGGTCCAGTGGACTCTACAGAGTGTCTGTGTATACTGATAACTCCTAGGCGGGTATCTTCCCAACTCCAGAGCCCTGTGTCCAGTCGCCTATAAAACATACCCACTTGGCAAGACACCTTGGTATATTTATTTATTTTTAACATTATTATTATTTTTAGAGAAGAGTCTCACTCTGGCACCCAGGCTGGAATACAGTGACATGATCACAGCTCACTGCAGCCTTGACTTCCTGGGCTCACGCAATCTTCCTGCTTCAGCCTCCTGGGTAACTGGGACCATAGGCATGTGCCACCATGCTGGCTAGTTTTTTTATTTGTAGAGAGAGGTTTTTGCTCTGTTATCCAGGCTGGTCTCGATCTCCTGGGCTCAAGCAACCCTCCCTCCTGGGCCTCCCAAAGTGTTGGGATGACAGGGGTGAACCACCACACCCAGCTCCTTGGCATATTTAGATCTGAGCTTTCCATCCTGACTCCTGCTGTGCAAACCAGTTCTACCAGCCTTCCTTCTCTTCAGGGCCAGAACCTTCAAGTTGGCCTTGACCCCTCTGTGGTCACAGCTCATACCCAGCCTTCTGGCTGGTCCCTGCTCTGCCCATTCACACCCCACTGCCCCCTCGCCAGATCCTGTCATCCTTTTGTTCTAGGAGTTTCCTGTCTAACTGGGGATGAAGGCCAGGGTCCTTAGAGGCTTTCAGGACCAGGGTCCTTAGAGTGGCTTTGGCCCTTATGGTGCTGGGCCAGCGGCCTTTCTGCTGCTGCTCAGCTGGGCCAGCGTGCGAGCCCATGTGTTTGTGCCGCCCTTCTCTGTCCAGAGTGCTCCTCCACAGATGTCCCTCACCTGCTTCAGTCTTTGCTGAGCTGTCACGTGCTGAAGCTTCTCTGACCCCACTGTTGAAACTGCCGCCCCAGCATTTCCCACTTCTGCCCTTTTCCCTCCCGAGCCATGACTGCCGTCTCACATACGGGATTTTGCTTGTTTCTGACCACTGGGATGTAAGTTCTTTTGGAGGATGGAGAAGAAATAACTCTCCAATTAACAAATGAACAAAGTAATATTAAATGTTATTTTAGCAATGGTGTCTAAACCAGTAAGAATTGAAATAGAAGTAAATGTAACTATCAAGAAAGGCAGCACAATAACGGGGCACATAGTAAGTGCCCGAAACCCCAGTTAGAACACATCCCACTCTCCCCAGCCCAAAGCAGCAGAAACAGAGATGCGACGGCAGCCTTCGCAGGCAGCCAGACTGCCACGCCGCTGCTCCAGCGAAGGTCCAAAGGAAGACTGGCTCTAGCAGAGGATACCGTGTTTCTGTGTGAAACTGTGATGTTGCTTTTTTTGTGCTTGATCAAATATTATTTATAATGAAAGGGACACCAGGAAGGTCTGGGCTCTGCCGGACGCCACAGCCAGGTACAAAACTGCCGAAGTCATGACCTTGTGGCAGAACAGCTGGCTCCCTTCGAAATATTTTATGGAAAGGAGAAAGTACGCTCTACTAACGTCGTGTATGTGAACTCACATTCCTGCCCACACGCGGTCCGTGTGTTGTTTGGTCAGGTAGTGACCCGGGGGATGAGGGCACTGGACCATGTGGGCCATGGCCCCGGCCCTTCTGTGCTGCTGGCTTCCGAAGCTGGTGGTGTGTTGCATGCGTATGTGCAGCTGCTGCAGGTCGCGGACTCTTTCCAAGATGGACCAGTGGCGTCAAAAGGTTCTGCAAGGAACCAGCTAAGGCTGAGCCTGACTGGGCGCGCACACCACAGGGAGTGTGAAGCTGGGGCCGGCAGTGCTCTTCCCACCGCAAGCTTTGGTGGGCACAGTGTCAATCTGGTCACATCCCCTCAGAAATTGACTGGAAGTGTTGATTTTTCCAGAAGCCTGCTTAGGGGATTTGGAGCATTTTTGTCCTTAGTGAATCTCCCTCAGGGTTTGTGCTGTGCTTGGGGAGATCAGCTCAGGATGGCAGGAAGCCACCGAGATTGCATGCCCCACACCAGAACACGAGACGGGCCCTCCAGGACGGAGAGTGAGTGCATGCCCCACACCAGAACACGAGACGGGCACTCCAGGACGGAGAGAGACGCAAACTGCCAGTCAAGGCTCAATCCATCACTTCTGGCCATGTGATGAGCTTCATGATCAATATTTAGAAACCTCTTCTGAGGTTAATTGCAAAAGGCAAAGAGCCTCATGCCATTGGGAAAGTCCTCCTTCCTGTGTTGGTGAAAACATGATGATGACACACTAAAGCACATTTCTTTTTGTCAGCAAATACTGTGAGAAAAGCACAGCGAACACTGGGGAAGGTTTGAGGAAGCACGTTCTGAAGCTGATGGCATGTGGAGCTGCTGCAGCGGGTGTGCAGGTGCACGTGTGTCACCATGCCTCCACTCATGCTGCTTGCCACATTCTGCTTCAATGACGAAAACAGAGGATTACTGCTGTGAGTCACTGAAGGGGAAGATGTACTGGAGGAAATGTAATTTAACATTTGCTAACTAAGCGAAATCCTGTGATTGTAAAAAGCTGTCATGCAACAAATTACCTAGGAAAAATTGGGCAGATGAGATAAATGTTTAATTCTTTGGTATAGCCAGATAAGATAGAACCAGAATTTAAAAGCAGATAACAAACCAGGCACAGGGGCTTAATGCCTGTAATCGCAGCACTTTGGGAGGCCGAGGTAGGAGGATCACTTGAGCCAGGAGCTCAAGGCTGCAGTGAGCTGTGATTGTGCCACTGCACTCCAGCCCAAACGATAGAGTGAGACCTTGTATGAATGAGTGAATAAGTAAATAAAAATAAATAAACACTGGACAAGGGATACACACAAAATGTGTAGAAGGAAAAATATATTAGGTTGGACCATATACAGTTGTTATTTTTGTAAGTTGAAAATGATGACTGGGTGGACCTATAACAGGTGAAGTTATTACAGAAAACCTCCTCACAGAGAAAAGCCTGGGATCAGATGGTTTCACTGGTGAATTCTGTTAGACATTTAAAGAAGACTGTATACCAACTCTTCCCGAAAACATATAAGGAGGAAATATATCCCAACTCATTCTGTGAGGTTATAACCTTGATATAACCTTGAACCAAAGACATCACAAGAAAACCACAGACTGTTGTTCCAGATGAAGGAAAATAGATGCTAAAATCTTCAACAAACTATTAACAAAATGAATCTGGTAACATATAGAAAGGATTATGTGTCGGACTAAGGATTTCCCCCAGAAATGCACATGTGAAAATCTATGTACTGTGTCGTATTAATAGAATGAAGGACAAAAACCACGTAATCATCTCAATAGATACAACAGAAGCACATTACAAAATTCAACACCTTTTCATCATACAAACACTTTTATGCTGAAAAAACCAGGAATAGAAAGGAACTTCTTCAATCTGATAAAGGGCACGTGTGGAAAACGTACAGCTAACATCTTGCTTCACGCTGAACAACAGCGCTTTCCCCCAGGAACAGCAGCAAGCTGAAAGGTGTCAGCTCCCACTTAGCTTCGGCATCGTCCTGGAGGCTCTAACTAGGGCAGTTAGGCAAGGAAAAGAAAAGACATTGAGATTGGAAAAGAAAATGTAAAGTTGTAGTTGCAGATGACATGATCTTGTATATGGAATTCCTAAGGAATACACACAGGAGCTATTAGAATTAATAAGCTAGTTGATCAAGGTTGCAGAATACAAGATAAGTAAAAATAAGTTATATTTCTGTACCTTGGAAATGGTCAAAAAGGACATTAAGAAAATGTTATTACAACAGCACCAAAATAATAAAATACTTAGAAATAGGGCTGACTGTTATTAAGATAGCAGTACTCCCCCAGTTGACCTACAGATTCATTAGATTGCGTATCAGATTCTTAGCTGGCCTTTTTGTAAACATTGACAGCTATTTTGAAAATTCATATGGAAATGCAAGAAGTCAACGTTGAAGCAGGGTCATGAGGCTTGCATTTCCTGGCTTCAGCACTTTCCATGGTGCTGTGGTGATGAAGATGGCACGGTGCTGGCAAGGGAGTCGGTGCAGATGAGCGGGGTGGAATCAGTCTAGACAGGAACCCATTCATCTGTGGGGATTGATTTTTAGCAAGGCTGCCAACATGGGAAAGAATGGTGTTTTTAACAAACAACGCTGAGACTACTGGATCTCCACAAGCAAAAAACGAAGTTGGACCTTAACCTCACACACCATATACAAAAAGTAACTTAAAATGGATGAGACTTACGTGTAAGACCTAAAATTATACACTCTTAAAGTTGTAAATTTTCCTGACCTTGGATTAGACAGCGGTTTCTTAGCTACAGAATCTAAAACACACACACACGCACAAAATAGGTAAATTGGACATTAAAATGGGAAGGTTGTGTTTCAAAGGACACTGTCAAAGTTTTGCAAAGACTACCGCTGTGTGCTGAGGTCCACATGCTGAGGACCCAACCTGCCATAGGGTGGTATTTGGAGATGTGCAGTCTTTGGAAGGTGACTGGCTTTGAAGGCGGTCACGAGGATAGAGACCCAGTGCTGAGATTAGTGTCCTTATGGAAGATGGAGAGAGAGCCCTCACAGCACTCTCAGCATGCACATAATCTGGGAAGGGCCACGTGAAGACATCACCAGGAAGAGGGTCGTCACCAGGAACCCCACTATGCCAGCACCCTGAGGTCAGACATCCAGCCCTCAGCACTGTGAGAAATCAGTGTTTGCTGTTTAAGCCACCCAGTCTGTGATATTTGTTACAGCAGCCCGAGCTGACTGAGACAGCTGCTCAGAACAGGGAGAAAATCTTTGCCAGTCAGTCATATATCCGTTAAGGGTTTAGTATTCAGAGTATATTAGGAACTCTATTTGTTCATTAACAAATGCAGAAGAAAACATTTTTTAAAAGAGCACACAATTTTAGTAAACTTCTGCAAAGATATACAAATGGCCAGGAAGCACATCATGAATCCTTAGGGAAATAGAAACTAAAACCACAGTGAGGTGCTGCTTCATACCCTACCAGAAAGGTGTAGCGGAAGCGATGGCTAGCTGTTGGGTGTGGATGTGGGGAAATGGAAGTCCTCATACACAGCCACCTCGGAAAACGTTCTTCAGGTGACACACCAGGTTCCCGTAGGATCCGGCAGTTGCCCTCCTGGGCTTAGCCCCAAGAGCAGTGGAAACTCTAAGAATGTCAGCGTCTCATTGTCAGTGGCAGCCAAAGGGCCGTCACTTGTGAATTCATAAACAAATGGGTGCACTAATACCATGGAATCCCATTCAGCCACGGAAAGGGATGACGTGCTGCTGCATGCTCCACCGTCCTGGACCTGGAGAACGTTATGCTAAGGGAGGAGAGCTGGGTACACAAGTCCGTATCACGTGTGAGTCCATTTATATGGAGTCGGTTGCTGGTTGATTGCCTGGGTCTGAGGGGTTTGTAGTGGGTTCCATTTGTGAAGTGATGAAAATCTTCTGGAAGTAAATAGTGATTTGTATAACCTTGTGCTTATTCTAAAAACTACTAAATTGTACACATTAAAAGGGTGAATTTTATGGCCTGTGATTTATGTCAATAAAAATTGGTAAAATTTAAAATGACATTGCCATCTTTTGTATGATTTAATAGACAACTGAAGAATGTGCATGCACAGTGCTGGCCAGGGCCAAGGGTCTCCGGATAAGCAGCTCAGCTCGCAGGAGTGGTACGTTTTTAAGCAGGGTCCATAGACGTGGAAGTAGAAGAGCTGGGTCCAAGGCTGAGGCACAGCTTCCGTCAGGCCCACGCACGCTCCTCTGCCTGTCGATAGTGCAGGTCCAGTTTTCTTAGCCTCACCAGTGGGTTTTCTGTGAGCTCCATGTGACTTTGAGCATTTGAGATATGGCTGGTCCACTTTGTGGTGTGCTCTCAAAGTAAAATATGTCCTGGCTTTTCAAGATTTAGCACAGAGGGGAAGGAGTGTAAAATATCTAATGATTGATTTGTTTGTGTGGTATTTTTTTGTAGAGATGGGGGTCTCGCTATGTTGCCCAGGCTGGTCTTAAACTTCTGGCCTCAAGTAATCCTCCCACCTTGGCCTCCCAAAGCACTGGGATTTCAGAGACGAGTCACCATGCTCGGCCTTGATAATTACTTATATTGATGGTTCAATTGAACATATTCGGGATGAATCGGGTTAAATAAAATATATTAAAACACATTTCATGTGTCTCTTTGTACAGTATAATACGGCTACTGGAAAATTTGAAATTATATACAAATGTGTCTCACGCTGTACTCTGTTGGATGGTACTGCTTTGTAGCTTTATCCTTTTTTTATCTGCTTCGGTTTCTGAGAGACGTTTTAAAAAGAAAGAAATCTCGTACTGATGTTTCTGTCTTTCCGTAGCCATCGGATTTATGATGATTACTAACATTGTGGGCTTTCACCCTCTTACTTTGCTTTCTACTTCCTATGCGTTTGTTTTTTTCCTTCCTTTTGCTGGATTGTTAAGGTTTTCTTTGTTCCAGTTAATTTCCTCTTGCGGTTTGGCTTGTTCACAGCCATGCTCCGATTGCGACAAATCAAAAATGTCTCCACACATTGCCAGATGTCCCCTGGCGAGCAAGTTGCCCCCTGTGGAGAGCCGCTGCACGAGGTGAGCCTGGCCCCGGTTAGGGTGCCTCGTGAGTGGAGCCCACGTGTGTGCTGCTGTGGCCGGCTGCTTCCAAGTGGCGCACCCCCTCCCTCTGATTGCTGGAGGACTTCTGTGTGGGCACACCACAGTGTGATTACCCATCCTGCTCAGTGGACATTTGGAATTGTGAACAAGCATGCCTGCACCTGTATTTGGATGTTCTAGTCCATTTCTCTTGGGAGTGGAATGGTCGACTCATCTGGTAGTTGTCTTTACCTTTTAAAGAACTAAGTGCTTTTTCCAGAAAGATCGTTAGGACTACTGCCAGCAAGAGTCTAGGTATCCTGGACTCCACCAGCATGTGATGGCGGCCTCTTGAATTGGAACTGTTTTTCTGGATCCCAGGGTTCTCCAGAGAAACAGAGCCAGTGGCACATGTGCACATTGTGTGCGGGGTGGGGGGGGGGGGGGGGGGGGGGCAGGGGACATGCGCGCATGCCCGTAAGATGTATTACAAAGAATGGGCAGGTGCGATTATCCAGGCTGAGAAGTCCTAAGCTGGAGACCAAGACCAACTCTGTCTGAGTCTCAAAGCCTGAGAACCAAGAGGGCTGGCAGTGACGGTTCTAATCCAGAAGCTGTCAGGTGGGAGATCCAAGAAGAACCAGTGTTTTAGTTCAGTGCAAAGGCCAGAAAAGACCGTGCCCCCCGAAGGCCACCCGCATTGGGAGGAGTTCCTTCTTACCCAGCCTTGCTGTTCCTTCAGGTCCTCAGCTGGTTGGGTAGGGCCCCTCCCCAGTGGGGAGGGCTGTGGACTTTATTCAGTGTACCCGTTCAGATACTAATCCTATCCCGGAATGCTCTCACAGACACAACCAGAATAATACTTGGCCAAATGTTTGTTGGGGAACTTGGCAGTGTCAAATGGACCCATAAAACTCACCATCACACCTTACACGGTGGTCTAAGTTGCATTTCCCTGATGACTCATGATGTTGCACGTCTTCCTATAGATTACCTGCCCTTCATGTATCTTTTTTGTGATGTTTCTGTTCAAACCTTTTTCCCATTAAAAAAACGGGATTCCTAGCCAGGTGAGGTGGTGGGTGCCTGTAGTCCCAGCTACTTGGGAGGCTGAGGCAAGAGAATCACTTGAACCCTGGAGTTGGAGGTTGCAGTGAGCCGAGATCGTGCCATTGCACTCCAGCCTGGGGGATAGAATGAAACTCTTGTCTCAAAAAAAAAAAAAAAAAAAATACTGAGGCTGTAGGAGTTGACTCCTATAGGAGTTGACTGTATTCCAGATGGAAGCCCTTTGTCAGGTGTGCTGTAAATGCTTTCTCCCAGTCTGTGGTCATGTTATTTTCTTACATTGTTTTCTGAAGAGAAGAAATTTGAGTTTTGATGAGATTTGTTGATGGGTTTTTCTTTTACAGTTGCTATATTTTGTGTCCTTCTAAGAAATCTTTGCCTGTCTCAAGGATGCGAAGATTTCCCCCCATGTTTCCTTCTAAGGAGCTTCACAGTTTGAGCCTTTATGTTTAGGTCTGTGATCCATTCAGAGGCACTTTTCATGGGGATGTGAGGTTCGGGTTGAGGGGCATCCCTTCCCTATCCTGGCTGTTGGAGACTGTCCTTCCCCTCATTTGCCTTGGCCCCTTGGCTGGATGTAAGTGGACCCTCCTGTGGGTCCTTTTCTGGGTTCCCACCGTGCACTGACCCTGCATCCATTGCTAGACTGGTACTGTGCTGGATTGATCACTATAGTTTTATAATAAGTCTTGCAGTCAGTCCAATTCATTAGAATCTTTAAACATTTTTTAATTTAAAAAGTTATTAATGTTATATACATATGAAATTTGCCATCAGCCATTTACACAGCAGCCACTTTATCCATTTGTAGTGTGGACACTGTACCTTAAGCATACAGAACAGTCAAACCATCTATATGCACATCGTGCTGTGGATCACTAGGACGCTCTCCTCTTGTAAGCCAGAAACTCTGTGGCCATTGAACAAAATGGCCTTCTCCCCTCCCCAGCCCCTGGCATCCAGCACTCCGCTTTCTATGTCTAAGAGCTGGACTGTGAGGCACCTCATGCAAGTAGAATCACGCAGACGATTGACTTATTTCACTTAGCATGATCTCCATCCATGTTGTAACATGCGAGAGCATTGCCTTTTAAAGGTGGAATAATATTCCACTGTATGTTGTGTTAGTGTTCCCCAGGGGGACAGAACTAATAGGATATATAGGCAGATGAGAGGGGATTTATTGGGGAATCGGCCAGTGTGATTACAGAGGCTGAGGAGTCTGCAGGCCTTCTGCACCCCGGAGACCCTGGGAAGCTGGTGCCTGGCTCAATCCAAGCCAAAGGCCTGAGAACCCTGGGGGCTGCTGGTGTCAGTCCTGATGTCCAAAGGCCAGAGACCCTGGAGTTCTGATGCCCAAGGCAGGGTCCCAGCTCCAGAAGGGAGGGGAGATTGCCTCTCCTCTGCCTTTCTCATTCTGTCTGGGCCCCAGTTGTCTGGATGGCACCACCCAGCTGTAGGGCATCTTGGCACTCAGTCCACGTGTCTCCTTTGGAAAAACCTGCACAGGCATACCCAGAAGTAATGCTTCCCGGGTTCTCTAGGTATTCCTCCTTCAATCAAGTCAATGCCTGCAGTTAACCATCACGTGTGCAGGTGCAGCCACGTGCCACTTACATGGAAAAGCTCTGAGAAACGCATTGTTGAGTGACATCTTCACAGTGCAAACGTGGCAGAGGGAACTCTCATGAGCCCACATAGTGTGGCTGCTGCACACCACACTGTGGGGAACAGCCTGTGGCTCCCACCTGCAAACCTGGACCGCGTGTCACTGCACTGCATACTGCAGGCAGCTATTCCACGGTGGTGTTTGTGCATCTAACACATCTAAACATAGGAGAGGTGTCGTGAAAATGCAATGTCATAATCTTAACAGGGCCACCGTCATCTGTATGGTCTGCTGTTGACCACAGTATAGTTAAGTGGCGTGTGACTGCCGCGTGTTCCTCCTTCATTCCCCTGGTGACTGACACTTGGGCTGCTTCTGCCTCTTGGCCGCCATGAACACAGATGTGCAGATGCTTCCTGGAACCCTCCTTCAGTGCCCGTGGCCTGCTGGATACTCGGGAGCTCTGTGCCTAACGTTCTGAGGAATCGCCTCGCTGCTCTCCACGCTGCGCCAGGCATGCTCCCGGCACTGCGCGCCGTCCCACTGCTCCGCTTCCTGCCATGGCTTCACTTCCATGTTTAGTGACCTCCGTTCTAACGGGCATGAGGTGATGACTCGTGTTAGCATTTGTGTCTCTCTAGTGGTTGGTCGTGTGGAGCATTGTGTCATGTGCCACTTGGCCATCGGTGTATCTCTTGGTAGAAATGGCTAAGTCCTTGGTCCGTTTTAAAATGGGATGTTTCCTTTTGTCGTGGAATTGCAGGGGCTTTTAAAAATGTGTTCTGTGCGGAAGCTCCAGAGGCGGATCCCTGGCTTGAGGCTTTTTCCCATTTTCCTCTGTTGGTCTTCCCTCTGCAGATTTTGTGTTTGACGTGGTCCCGTTTGTCTCTTTGTTGCCTGTGCTGTCAGGCATCTGTTTGTAACATTTTGCTCCTTTTCACAGTTCTTCCTTCAGCTTCGTTCCGTTGCCTGTCCTCATTTGGGCCAGCTCCATCTTCTGCTGGTCTCTCTCTGCAGTGCTGCTTCTTGTGTCTTACACTGTCTCTCACCGTGGATTTATTGTGTTTGATCACTGAGCAATATTTCTGAGTAATTTTTCTCCCAGAAAGGTTTATGGGTGCTCGGCTTTCAGCCCTCGCATATCTGAAAGTAACTTCAGTTTGTCCTCATTGTTGAGTGATAATTTGGCTTGAGTTAGAGTTTTCCGCATTTCTGAAATTCCACTCACTCGTTCACCAAATGCCCTTTAAGGAGCCTGTGGAGGGGCTGTTGCTAACCAGCCAACCCAGGCCAGTGTGGGAGCTTTTAGAGCCGGAGTCATGTGCTGAGTTCTCCAGAAGAGGAGGCGCTGCTTCCCGGGGCTGGCCTGGCTTCTCTGGGGGAAGTGGATGTGGGGAGGGGCTGCTGTCTGGGTCAGCAGCCGCCCTGCAGGAGTGAGAGGGGCTGCTGCGCTCACCCCCTGAACTTAGACTGGATAGCCCTGGGCCAGCGCCGGAGGAGGAGCAAAGGCAGGGAGGTGGGAGGAGTCTGCACAGAGGCATGGGAGGCCTGAGGAGTAGCGGCTGGACCCTGAGAGCCACTGGCAGGGAGGTTGGGTCTTTCCACGGGAAGTGAAGGCTGGAGCTGGCCATTCGGAGGTCAGGGTCAGCAGGGGGAGCCATGCTGCCCAAAGAAGTTCAGGTCAGGCGCAGGACCAGGACGATGTTCAAAGTTCAGGTCAGGTGCAGGCCCAGGACGATGTTCAGAGTTCGGGTCAGGCACAGGCCCAGGATGGATGTTCAGAGTTTGGGTCAGGCGCAGGCCCGGGACAATGTTCAGAGTTCAGGTCAGGCGCAGGCCTGGGACGATGTTCAGAGTTCGAGTCAGGCGCAGGCCTGGGACAGATGTTTAGAGTTCTGGTCAGGGGCAATTCCGGGATGGATGTTCAGAGTTCGGGTCAGGCGCAGGCCCAGGATGGATGTTCAGAGTTGGGGTCAGGCACAGGCCCGGGACGGATGTTCAGACTTCGGGTCAGACGCAGGCCCGGAACGATGGCTGACAGGTCTTTGTAGCCCAGTGAAGCCGTTGGTGTTATGGGGTTACTGGCCGTGCCCCACATGAGGAAGGCAGGCCGTCACCCCTGGTGTTGTGTGGTTCCATTAACAGCACCCCACAGGTGTGCCAGATCCTGAACTGGTTTCTTCATCAAAACATAGTTGAATTCGACTACGATCTCAGCATGTAGACTATAAGGACTGGATACTAACGGTGGCCTGATGATGGCCTGAAGATGAGTGTCACAGCACCGCCTGCCTCCTCTGTGGGTGAAAGTTGGCAGTGGGCACCCCAGCCTGTTAGCCAGCCCTGGCACCATCTCGGACTTCTCTGTTGGCATGCAGACCGCCCACACTCGCCTCTGCTGCATGCTGCTATGCCGTGGCTCGAGCAGTCAGTTGGCCGAGGGAGGAGCCGGCACGAGGGTCTCTCGGAAACCTGGAGCGGTGGCCACGCTAGAGCCTCGCTCAGCGTCTGTGACAGGCGGTGAACGTTAAAGTTGCTGTTGAGGCCCCGCACGGCTTAGGTGGCGCACGCTGCGGCTGAACAACGTGTACATTGTGCAGCGTTCTCTTCCTTATAATTTTAGTGTCTGAACCTGATAATAAAACTTCAGAACTTTTGTTTATTATGTGTCTTAGAATTTGTGTCCATTTTCTTAGTGATTAAATTTTATTGTGCTTAGCAAAAATGTCAGTCCTGCTCAGATGGGAACTCAGCCAACACCTCCCAGGGCACATTCTCCCTGTGCTTCCCGAGGCCTGGGAGCCCTGCTGTGGGAGGGAGAGAGCTGCCGCGTGGAGCCAGCCTTCCTGATTGTTCCGTGCCCCCATGCCGTCTTCTGTCCTGGCCTCGTCTGTCAGCGCGGAGCACCAAAGGGTGCCGGGTAGCGTTTGCTGGGTGTTGTGTGTGGGCACCTTTGGGGAAGCCAACACCAAGTCTGTTGGGGCAGAGCTGGCGGTACAGCCCTGGTGACCGGGACCCGTACTCTACCCTCTCAAAGCAGCCGAGGTGCTGCCTGCACTTGACTTGGAGCACGTTCGAGACTCTGAAAGGAGTGTGTGGCTGTCAGTGCATGTCCCTCATTCTCGGCCTGCGTGGCTTTCCAGAGGGCACCAGCAGATACGCGTGTGTGTTGAGCTGTGGATGCCTCTCTTGTGTTGTTTTGGTTTTAAACTTTTTATTTTGAAATAACATGAGACGTAACACAAAAGAGTTGTGAAGACAGCATGGCCCTGGTGAGCCCTTCCCCCGCCTCCTTCACGCTCACGTCATGCGTAACTGTGGCCCATTCTGGGCAGGGCCTCTTTGCCTTGCACGGGGAACACGGGGTTCCTGTCTGCAGCGTGCCAGCTGCTCGGAGCTCTGCCCTGTGCCTGAGTGGCATAAGCGCCGTGGTGAGGTGGGGCCTGCCTGGGATTGGAAAGGCCCTATTCCTGCGTAGAACTTGAATGCAGCCAAGGGGCGTCCAGAGAGGCCTTGCCTTCCCTTGTGGCAGTTTGGAATGTGCTGGCGTTGTGGACGCTGTGTGGGTTCCTCCGCACGAGACAGGGTGGTTGTGCCCCTTTGCCTCATGGTCTAATGGCAGAGGCTTTCTGTCTTGCTCGTGTGAGACCCTGGCACAGGCAGAGCAGACTAAGTGCGCTTTGCATCCTTTAGAGATTCCACCTTGTGGCAGGATATGCTCAGAGAGGGTCTCGAGTGGGAGAGCTCTGCAGGCTGGTGTGGGCTGTTGTGTCAGGGCCTCGGGGGTCTCCGGGCCTCACCTGGTGGGTCTCGCTGAGCTCACACATGCTGGTCAGGTATTTATGGAGCGCTGAAGTGCTGTCTGCTGTGACTTCCTCATCCATTGGATGTAGAGCAGAGAAGGAATCTTTCCCAGCTTTCTTAAGCGGTACCAAATTCTTGGGAGAAAACTGTTTTTAATTTGTTTTGTTGTTCCTTTTTTGTTTGTTTGTTTTTTGAGACAAGAGTCTCACTCTGTCACCCAGGCTGGAGTGCAGTGGTACAGTCTCGGCTTGCAGCAACCTCCGCCTCCTAGGTTCAAGCGATTCTCCTGCCTCAGCCTCCCGAGTAGCTGGGACTACAGGTGCGCACCACCACCACCTTGCCCAGCTAATTTTTGTATTTTTAGTAGAGGCAGGGTTTCACCATGTGGGCCAGGCTGGTCTTGGACTCCTGACCTCAGGTGATCCGCCTGCCTCAGTCTCTCAAAATGCTGGGATTACAGGCGTGAGCCACCACTCTCCACAGGAGAAATCTTGAAGGCAGGCAGTGTGGGCAGCGGGGGGCCCGTGCCGCGTGACACCAGCAAGCTTGGTTCCAGATGCCGCACTTGGTGCCTGGCTTCCAGTCTGTCTCCTGTTGTCACTGCCTCATTGCTTTGTCATTTGGTTAAACATGCTGTGGCTTGGTAGCTTCCCTGCCCTCTTTTTCAACATTGTAAGACTCATTTGCTCACCAGCAAGTGTGAGTCCTGCTTGGTAGCCTGCGTGATGCTAGCTGCTGTTTGCGAGCCCTCCTGTGTGGCCTATGGGGCTTGTCTGGTGTGGATGAGAGCTTGTGCACACTGACACCGGTGGTGGGTCCACATCAGCCCCGGGGGGACGTCTGAGTGGGGAGTGGCAGCCAGGGGACGGGCGCAGAGCTGGCCTTGCCACCTGCCTCCTATCCCTGCTTTCAGGAAGAAAAGTGAGTCTGGGGAAGGCCCTGCTGTGTGGCACCTTCCTTGGCCGTGGCCAGTCCTGTCTCTGTTCCCCTGGCTGTCTCTGCTCGGGAAGCCCAGGTGCTGAGCTGCATCCAGGCCTCCCTCGCTGTAGCCCGCCTTCCTCACGTGGCCTCACAGCTAAGCATGGTGGCTGACATGAAGTTGAGGCCTGCCCAGGGTCGGGGGAGCAGGCAGTGGCCGGGGGAGCAGGCAGTGTCCGAGGGTCTGTCCTCCATGGTTGGGCACGGCTGGAGATGAGGCGGAGATGGAGCACTTGTTCTGGCGCAGGTACCACAGCAGAGTTGGACCCACTGCTCCCGGGTGGCAGCATGGGCACGTTGTGACGCACTGGGCAGTGAGTTGCCAGCTGGAAGCGCAGCCAGGACCACGAGTGGTGTTTCCTGCTGGAGTTTGGCTGCGGAGGCCTGGGAGTGCTGCATTCAAACGTAGAGCACAGGAAACGGGGTGAGAAAAACGTCAGTGGTGCTTCTCTCCAGAGGGACAGAAAACTAATGATGACTTGAAGATTCTCCTTGATATACTTATTTTCCACAGGGAATAGATTATTTTTTTGATTGGGGTAAGGTGAACGTTCTTATGCAGGAGAGGTGTGGGTTGTGTGCGTGTAGCTTCACGTGCGTGTTTGAGGCTTGCTGTGCTCAGCCGTGAACTGTGTGGAACCTATGCCCCATGCACCCTTGGCCCTTCCCAGACTGATCTGTGTGGTGGCGCCTACAGCCGCAGCAGCCCGGTGGCAGATCACTGGCCAGTCCTGCGTTTCACCGTCTGACAGCGCCATGCCCATCTACTCTTTCCTATTCGGAAATCTCTTTAACTGTTCATTATTCTAAATGACTTTGGCATTATTTTGTCAACATACATTTAGCATTTTTTTTTTTGGTCAAAAATTGGGTTGCTTCTCATCCAGGGATGTGAAGTGGCTTTCCATTCACCAGGGCTTTATTTTGTCTTGGTCGAGGTTTAGAGTAGATACTTGGAGACTAGAGCCTTCTAAAACTTCTGCCTCTGAAAGTACCATGGTGTGTCCCGGGTGTGGGGCTGGTGGGGCTCACACCAGGGGAGCAGATCCCTCACCGTCCTCCTTCCTCTCCAGGTGCCCTACGAGACACTGAACAAACGCTTTCGTGCTGCTCAGAAGAACATTGACCGGGAGACCAGCCACGTCACTATGGTGGTGGCCGAGCTGGAGAAGACGCTGAGTGGCTGCCCCGCCGTGGACTCTGTGGTCAGCCTGCTGGATGGCGTGGTGGAGAAGCTCAGCGTCCTTAAGAGGAAGGTTGGTCCCTCCCAGTGGTCCCTCTTCGGCTGAGGGCACAGATACCCCATTTGTCTTTGAAAATTAGTACTAAGACAGGCAAGCTGCCGTGGTGGGAACGTGGGAGGTGCAGTTGGGGGCCCCTTCCCTGCTGTCTGCCTTCTGGGTCCACTGTCGGCTGAGCAGGCCAGCTTCCTGTTCCTGTTGGACCACGTTGTCTTGCTCCAGGAGTGTCCAGAGCCTAAGCAACAGAGAGGCCAGGATATTTAGCAAGTTGATTTTTTTTTTTTTTTTTGGAGACAGTATCACTCTGTCACCTAGGCTGGAGTTCAGTGGCACGATCTCGACTCACTGCAGCCTCTGCCTCCCGGGTTCAAGCAGTTCTCCTGCCTCAGCCTCATGAGTAGCTGGGATTACAGGTGCACACCACCATGCCCAGCCAATTTTTGTATTTTTAGTAGAGACAGGGTTTTGCCATGTTGGCTGTACTGGTCTCGAACTCCTGACCTCAGGTTATCTGCCCTCCTTGGCCTCCCAAAATGCTGATATTATGGGCTTGA
>PVKP010042316.1:0-18151 GCA_004027715.1 Plecturocebus donacophilus
TAAAAATCAAAAATTAGCAGGGCGTGGTGGCATGCGCCTGTAGTCCCAGCTACTTGGGAGGCTGCAGTGGGAGAATTGCTTGAACCCGGGAGGCGAAGGTTGCAGTGAGTTCAGGTTGCACCACTGCACTCCAGCCTGGCGACAAAGCGAGACTCCATCTCAAAAAAAAAAGTAGAAATCTGCTAATGTAACCAACGGGACATTCCTGGGTCCTCTGAGTACAGATGACAAGGAGATAAAACAAAGCAGGGACTGCATGAGGTGTATTCCATCCCATGTCCACACCGCATGCAGGCTAGGCCATAAATGCGCCCATTGAATACTGAGGCCAAGCACAGAGAGAGTCAGAAGCATACAGAATGTTCTGGAACCCCAGGCTCCCAGGCATCCTCCTGGAATCCATGGCTGTGGCGTGCAGCCTACCGGCCCTCATTTTCTCCTTAGACTGGGGAGTTGTTTTGTTTTGTTTTGTTGAGATGGAGTCTCACTCTGTTGCTCAGGCTGGAGTGCAGTGGCGTGATGTCAGCTCACAGCCTCCACCTGCTGGGTTCAAGTGATTCTCCTGCCTCAGCCTCCTGAGAAGCTGAGATTATAGGCTCCTCCACCATACCTGGCTAATTTTTTGTATGTTTAGTAGACAGGGTTTCACCATGTTGGAAAGGCTAGTCTCAAATTCCTGACCACAGGTGGTCCATCCTCCTCGGCCTCCCAAAGCCTTGGATTTAGTCATGAGCCACTGCACATGGCCTGTTTTGTTTTGCGTGAGTGAAAGTTTCCCTGAGTCAGCCACCTGCTTCCGTTCGTCCCTGGGGCTGCTGACCTGGCCCAGGCTGCAGGGGCAGGAAGGAAGGGGCTGAGCCAGCCTAGCCTGGTGGACAAAGCAGGGGCAGGGATGGGGGTGTGGTGGCCACCTGTGAGGGTGGGGCCTCAGGCCTGGCCCTAGGACACCAACACTGCTCCTCTTGGGAGAATCTCACTGCTGGAGTGGTTGCCCCGTACTGACCTGCCCTGAGCCTTTGGTACCCCATACTCAGTGTTTTATCTCAACAAGTACCCCCCAAATGATTGAGCTGACATGGAGCCTGCTCCAGAACTGACAGGAGAGATATCCCCTCAAGCTGGGGTCCAGAGACAGAGAGGACTGGAGATGAAAATTGTTGGGACGGGACCCCCCAGTGAGCCAATGACCCCAGGCCTCAGAGTCCTGGCTGACCAAACACGCTCTGCCTCTCCCCTGCTGTGTGGCCTTGGCCAAGTCACTTCCCCTCTCTGGGCCTTAGTTTCATCATCTGTAAAATAGCATTTGGTGACGCTGACCTTGGGGGCTGTATGAGAATCCGGAGGACACACGGAAGGCGTGCTCAGGGGATGGAGAAAGGAGCCCCACCCCGTGCTTTGCCCGTCCCCGGGCCTGGCCCCGCCCCACCTCAGTCACTTGGTTGCTCCCCCTCAGGGACTCCCACCCCCACTCCTGCAATTTCAGTTTCTCCAGGCCCACCTGTGGGTGTCGGGGGCCTCACAGGCTCACAAGAGGAGCCCGTGTGACCAAGCAGGCCATCCCAGGGCTGAGAAGCAGTGTGTCTCAGACCAAAGCGCCCCCTTATCTGCTCCCTAGAGCCTGAAATCCCCCCACTGAATTGTCACCACTGAGCTGTTTAAACACGAGGGACCCTAGGTGACCGCTGGTGGCAGTGCTCAGGCTGGAATCCCCAACCTTCACCCCAAGGCTCGGTGCATGGCATTCAGGTGCTGCGGGCCTCCCAGACTTATGGGCACAGCCCAGGAAGGGACTCAGGTCCCCACTTCTGTTCCCCCAAACCCTGTGGTCCACAGGGCTCTTAGTGGCAGATCCTGAGAGTCCGGTCTAGCCATGCCAAACCTCTTCTGAGTCCCCGATGTGCCTCCCTTGAAGTCTGTGGATCGCCTGAGAGTGGGCTGCCCTGGGGCTGGGGAGTGGGCGGGACTGCGGGACGAGGTTCTAACTCAGCCCTTGTGACTGTGGGCAGGTGTTCCTTCCAGTGACGGAGTGGCCTTTGTCTCCTGCCCACAGATCCTGAACATGGAGGATGACCAGAACTGGTACAAGGCTGAGCTCTGGGGCATCGAGGGATTTATTCCCAAGAACTACATCCGCATCAAGCCCCACCCATTAGTGGACCCCCCAACCCTGTCCCCGAGGCTCTCTCTCTTGCCATGGGACTCCCTCACTCCTGGGTCTCTGTCCATCTGTCTGAGGCCCCCAGGCTCCACAGAAGCTGCCAGCCTGGGCAGGCACAGGAGACTGAGTTCTGAAGACTTGCCCAGAATGGGGGCAGAGTCAGGGCAAGCCCAGGCCTCTACCCTGAGGACCTGAGCACCAGAGGATGTCCAGGAGTTTCCCGAGAGAGGACAAGGCCCTGGGCTTTCAGCTGGCTGGGCCACTGGCTGCTGTGTGGCCTCAGGCAGGTCCCTGCTCTCTGTTCCTCAGTTTCCCTATCTGTAACCCCAGGAGGGCAGACGCTCCAATCTGTTCAGACTGTGGAGGGTTCTAGAGCTCTTGCTGAGACCTGGCCTGGCCCTGGGTGGGGGCAGGGTAGAGGGTAGGGCAAGAAGCAGACCCTGTAGGCCCTGCCTTTAGGGTGTTGGGGGGAACTCACATTGGCAGAGCAGAGTCTAGGACCAGGGTGGAGGGGGAAGGGGTAAAAAAAAAAGACAGGACTAGGATGGAGCAGAAGTTGGGGCTGCAGCCCAGCTATCCTGGGGCCTGGGACCTGCTGGCCTAGGGATGTCCCAGGTTGGGCTCTGGCTGGGTGACAGCCAACACTGCTGCCCCAAGAATGGCTCCAGAACAGGCGTGGGACCCAAGAAATCTATGCAAACTAATCGGATACATTTTAAATGACAGCTGAGGCAGCCCTGAGACACAGACCCTTAGTTGTTCACTAAACACTGGCCAGAGCTCCAGAGGCCAGCCCGGGTGATGCTGGAGACACAAGGGGTCTGAGAAGCTGTGTTCTGGGGGAGAAAGATGACATAAAGGACATGCTACATGGGAAGGCAGTGAGCACTAAGGTATTTCCCAGGGAAGGCTTCTCAGAAGAGGTGGCAATGAGTGAGGTTTTGAAGGATGTGTAGGATTGGTTAAGTAGAAAAAGAGAAAGGTGTCCCTGGGAGAGGGTCAGGATGAACAAAGGAAGAGCAATGAGAGAGAACCTCTGGTGTGTGGCACTGGCAGGAGGACCTCAAATGCCAAGCCATGTGGGGAGCCGTGGAGGTGTTATGGTAAGATTCAGATATGGAGGTGTTAGGGTAAGTCAGATATGGAGACAGCTGACAGGGCCAGGCAGGCTGGAGGGACAGTTTGGGAGCTGAGATGTGTGTGGCTGTGGGGTGGGAGGGGAAGGGGGTTCAGGTCCAGGGTGGAGCCTGAGCGGTATTTCCTCTTTATCTCTCTTCAAGTTAGTTCCAAAGCTGTCACAACCATCAGCTTCCTGTGCTGGGCGAGGCCCCTCCCATCCAGGTCCTCAGCCTCTTGCCCGGGCCCCAGGCACTCCCAGCCTCCCCCACAGAGGCTGCAGCTCCCACTCGGCATCTGGGACTGCAGCCTGGGTTCCAGGTCCTGCTATGTCCCTCGTGGCTATGTGACATTGGGTAGGTTTTTGTGGTCTTTCTGTCAATTAAAGGGGAGGAGGAAGGGAGTGTGTAAAGAGGGAGAGAGACGGAGAGAATCCAACCCAGGGCCACAAGCTGGAGCCAGGCCCCCAGGCCCCTGGAAGCCAAGGGCACATCCAGACAGGCCAGAGGGTACGGCGGGGAGCATTCTCCTGGACCGAGCTGTCAGGGAGGGGCCTTCAGGTAGAAGAAATGGCCTGGCAATGGCTGGAAGGTTGGCTGGCCTGCAGCTGCTGAGAGGGTCGCATTTGCTCAGGCAGGGGAGAAAAGAGGAGAAAAGATGGCAGTGCACCGCCAGGCCTGTTGCAGGGATGCCAGTGGTCGAAGCAAGACTCTAGCAGGGCAGTTGGGAGCAATGGAGGGTTCTAGGCTCCCATGCCTCTGGGGTCATCTCTGGCCACTTGTGTCTGGGACAGAGCAGGGATGGGATCAGGCCCTGACTAACCGGCCTGAAATGGTGCCCAAATGCATCCTCGGCTAACCTCAGCACCTGCTCCACTCCCAGAATAGCTATGGGGAAACTCCAGCTCCACACCTGACTCAGCTCATAAAGGCCCCAGGGTGTGGGGGCAGAGGAAGGGCTGGGGCCTCAGAAGTTCAGAGGTAGGCCTTGTCCCTAGGCCAGGCCCTCTCCTTCCCTGAGCACCCCTCTCACCCCTGTCAACCCTGGGAGCCCTTGGGGGAGGCACGATCTACACCAAGTGCTCCAGAGCCAGCCCCATCGGCAGGGGCCACAGTGGCACCTGTTCCAGCCTCATGGCCTGTAGGTGTCAGGGATGGATTCCTAAAGGAAGGTTGTGGTCTGCTGGGCCTGGGAGTTCCTGTGGAAGGAAGTCTATAGGGCAGGCAGAGACAAGCCTGGCAGGGGATGTGTGGAAGGAGCAGGAACATCCACGCACAGCAGCCTGTTCATCCTCCCAAGACCCTAGGAGCTGAGCACCACCATTATCGTCTTTCAGATAAGCAGACAGAGGCACAAAGAGGTTGAGCGGCTCTCCAGGACCGCACAGCTGGCACAAGATGGAGCAGAACTGCAGCCATGTGTCATGTCCCTGGGCTGGACGCCCTGGAGGACAGCAGGGAAGCTCCTAAGAACAGCTATGGGGAGGCCAGGCAAGGTGGCTCATGTCTGTAATCCCAGCACTTCGGGAGACCAAGGCGGGTGGATCACCTGAGGTCAGGCGTTCAGGACCAGCCTGACCAACATGGAGAAACCCCGTCTCTATTAAAAATACAAATAATTAGCTGAGCGTGGTGGTGTATGCCTGTAATCCCAGCTACTTGGGAGGCTGAGGTGGGAGAATTGCTGGAACCAGGAGGCAGAGGTTGTGTTAAGCCGAGATTGCTCCATTGCACTCTAGCCTGGGCAACAAGAGCAAAACTCCGTTTCATAAAAATATGTATAAATAAGAAAAGAAAAAAAGAACAGATGTGGGATGGGAAGAGTCCCAGGCCATGCACTTGCTATGCAATCTCATGGGGTGTGGGTGCAGCTCTGCCCCTATCTGGGCCTCAGTTTCCACATCAGTAAGACAGGGATGATTTGAGGTGGCCACAGATGGAGTGACACTGGTGCCGGGGAAGGAGCCGGGCCCTGGGGGTTTCAGGAAGTGCTTTCTTCTTCCTGTCTCCATCTGTCAAGCCATGGTGGGGGTGGGGCTGGCAGGGGATGTGGGAGACTCCTGGGAGGGTGTGATTGTGACACCCTCCAAGGGAAGCAGCCACACATATACTGATGCCGCCTTCGGGGTTTTGTGGGTTCTTTGAAGAAACATGGCCCTTCAAGAAACTCCCGCCCTGGGGCACACTGGACACTGCTCCAGGATGGAGCTGGGGGCTTCCTGGTGAAGGAGCTCTCGGCCGCTCCCCTCCCTGGTCACCCCAACCCTGGGCCCCCTGTGCCGCCCTCTTGCTGCAGCCTGTGGCATTCACCTCCAGCCTTGAGACACCCAGGCTGGCTGGGCACCTGCCTTCAGGCCTCCAAACCCCAGAAGACCCAGGCCAGCTCTCCAGATGGTTGCCCCGAGCCCCATACCCAGTGGCTACCTTCCCCATGTCCCCTCCCAGGAGGAAAGTCACCATGACAGGGCCAAGGGCCCTGTTCGTTTGCGGGCAGCAGTGATCTAGAATCTCATGTCCAGGGGATTGGGCTTCTCTGGAAACCGTTGCTGAGACAGGAGCCTGAGAACAAGGAATTTATTTAGCCACAGAGAAGAGGAAGTGGGGGAGCCAGTGGGGTGCGCTGTCAGCGTCATCACTGCTGGGGGCAACTGGAGCTCCATCTGACTGGCAATTGGCGCCAGCTGGAGACAGCACAGAGGGTGCAGCTTGGAGTCATCCCTCCGGAGGGCTGGGTGCTGGGGCGCCTACCCCGATGCCCCCATCAGTCACCACTGGGAGTCAGACTGTTCCTGGGGGCCTCAGCCTGCCCTGAATCCAGGCCAAGTATGTCCGTCACCAGAACAAAAGCCCCGAGGTCTGTGCTGAGCAGCCTTCATCCTGCTGAGGCCACCCAGGGACACAGTCAGGACACTAGCGGCACTGCAACCTTCTGCACTCAGCCTTAGGGCTCATCACCATCCGAGACAACAGGAAAAGCCCCGCCTGGCTTCCACCACCTGTACCAAGCGCAGCCTGACTCAGGGAGAGGAGCATTTGTGGAATGAGTGAGGGGAAACAGTCTGTCATGGTCCCACCATGAGGCCTCCGGCTGCTCTGGGCCTCAGTTTCCCCATCTGAACAATAAAGGGGTCAGAGCCAAAGCTGAGCTAACACACTGGAGCTAGGAAAGCCAGTTAGAGACCAGCCAGCCTCTCTGATGGGGGTGTTTTAGTCCTGCAGGCTGCTCTCATGGAACGCCATCCACTGCGTGGCTTGTGAAGCATAGACATTTGCTGCTCACTGTTCTGGAGGTTGAAGTTTAAGATCAAGGTGCCAGCTGATTCGTGTCTGGTCAGGCTATCTTTTAGCTGTGTCCTCAGGGCAGAGAGGCAAGTGAGCTCTCTGGGGTCTCTCATAAGGGCACCAATCCCATTCATGGGGGCTCCAAATCACTGCCCAACCTCTAATCATGGCCCCACCTCTAACTACTGTCACATGGGGGATTAGGTTTCAATATTTGAATTTTTGGGGGACACAGAGTCAGCCTATATAGTAGTGGCTAATTCCTGAAAAGGAAATCAGGAGCCACACCCAGGATCAACAGAACTGGAAGAGGAGTTTCACTCCCAGACCCTGGGGGTCTTGCAAGAGTCTAAGCATTTGCCAGGGGCCTTCTGCATACCCAGTTCTGTTTGCTCAGCAGGAAAAGGAACCTGGACCTGTGAAAAAATCTAGGTGACCCAAGTCTGTGAAATGGGTATAGAGAAAGGTATTTCCTCACCAGATCAAAGCTGTGATTTTTGTCATCTGTTTTTATGGTTTTTGTCTTAAGTGTTTTTTAGGAATGGGAGTGGGGGCTGTCTCAAATTCTTGGCCTCAAGTGATCCTCCCATCTTAGCCTCCCAAGTAGCTGGACTACAGTCATGCCCACTGAGCCTGTTTCATTTTTTGGCTTTAAACAATCTACCAATCTCAAAGGGAAAGTGAGATTGAGCTTGGCTGGGTTGTGGCTCACTGGAGTATGGCTTTTCTGTTTCCATAAGGGTGTATGTTTGCTTGTAGGATAGGCTGGCCTCAGGAGCTAAAATGCTGGGATTGTGTTCCAGCGCCTGCCTGCCTCTGCTGTGTGATTTTGGGTATATTGCATCACCTCTCTGTACCTCAGTTTTCCCATCTGTAAAATGGGCATAGTCACTTCTCCCTTGTCTCAGACATTGAATGCCTGGCACGTGGTGGGAGGCTGGCTGAGAACCTGGTTTCCCATGGACTTCACTGGCTCCCTCTCTCCACAGGTGGTACTCAGGCAGGATTTCCCAGCAGCTGGACAAAGAGATTCTGATGAAATGGAACCATCTGGGAGCCTTCCTGATCTGGGAGCGCGAGAGTTCCCCAGGGGAATTCTCAGTCTCTATGAAGTGAGTCCTGGCCCTTGGGGGTGTGTGCAGAGGAGGGTAGATGAGTGGGTAGCAGCATATGAGTTGAGCCTTGAAGCTGGGATGGTCTCATAGAGTGAGGGTGGAGGGATGGCATCCCTGCAGAGGGAGAAGCCCCAGCAGAGGCCTGGAGACAGGCAGTGGCCTGGGCTGCATGCCCAGAGCAGTAGGGTGTGTTGGGAAAGCAGGCTTAGGCCAGCTGTGTGAGGCCTCAGGGTCCAGGCTTTATTCTATGAGCATAGGAGCATACTACATTCTTTATCAGGAGAAGGAGCTGTCCAGGGTGATGTGGAGAGATATTGGGGGCAGGAGAGCACTGAAGTGCCCAGGGTGTGTCCAGGATGTGCTTGGGACAGGATCCCACCCTCTGTGATGTAGTTGGGAAGATGCACCCTAAGGCCAGGCTGCCTGGGCTCGAATGCTGCTTCTGCCACTTCTTGGCTGTGTAAACTTGGGCGAGTCACTTACCTTCTCTGTGCCTGTTTCCTCACATGTAAAATAGGCTATTGCATGGAACAAATGACTTGGTATATTTAAAGCAATTAGAATAGTCCCTGGCATGGAGGCAGGGTGGCTGTGCTGGGGAACATCTGGCACTGAATTAGGGGGGTCCTCAGCCATGGCAGCACGGAACCCCATCCCAAAGGCCACACGGGGGTGATGAAGGAATCCCGGCTGGAAGGTGGCAGCAGGAATCGGGGTGGGGAGAGACACAGTCAGCTCCTGGCTGATCTCTGCCCTTCCTCCTCTCAGGGCCTGGAAGAGTAGAATCTAGATGCATTAATTTAAGGAATATTTATTGACTACATGCCATGTGTCAGGATGCTCTAGCAGTTGGGGAAACCACATGGGAAAAAAGGAAGTTGCTGCTGTTGTGGTTTCAGTCTTAGTGAGTGAACAAGAAAATGTGTGAAGACAGAATGAACCAAAGTGGTCAGGAAAGGGCTCTGAGGAGGTGGCATTGCCAAAAGATCTGAACTAGGAGGTGGGGGCTTCCCAGGTGCCCAGGAATGTGGAGGACCTGGGAAGAGAGGCTTCCAGGCAAAGGGAACAGCGTTTGCAAAGACCCTGAGGTGGGAATGCACTTGGGGCATTTAGGAACCCAGAGGAGGTGGCATGGCTGGAGCAGAGTGAGTGAAGGGCAGGGGCTGAGTTCCAGCCACATCCACTAATCACAGAGGGCCTGAAAGGAGGCCGGTTTTCTCTGAGTGATAGGGAGCCATGGAGGGTCTTGAGCAAAGGAGAGATGTGATTGGACTCCTTTTTTTTGAGATGGAGTTTTGCTCTTGTCACCCAGGCTGGAGTGCAGTGGCATGATTTTGGCTCACTGCAACCTCTGCCTCCCTGGTTCAGGTGATTCGCCTGCCTCAGCCTCCAGAGTAGCTGGGATTACAGGTGGCCACCACCATGCTAATTTTTGTATTTTTAGTAGAGACAGGCTTTCACCAGGTTAGCCAGGCTGGTCAACAACTCCTGACCTCAGGTGATCCACTCACCTCGGCCTCCCAAAGTGCTGGGATTACAGGCATGAGCCACTGTGCCCGGCTGGACTCCATTTTTAGCAGATTCCTCTGGATGCTGTGAGGAGAAAGACTTGTTGGGGTTAGGGGTGGGGCGTGGCTGCAGGGAGTCCAGTGGGGAGTCAGGTGGGAGGTGATGGCCTCTGGGACTATAGAGATAGGGGCTGAGGGGACACAGAGACGTGGCTGGGCCCAGGCGTGGAGGTGTGTGCGGGGCCACCAGCAATGCCAGCTCTCAGGGCTGCTGTGGACACAGAGCATGGAATGGAGGAGGTGCTCACCATGCCAGCTCTTACTGTCACCATCAGAGTTAGCACAGGGTGGCAAAGAGGCCGGCTGGAAGGAAGAAATTAAGGAAGGGGTTGCCCGAGAGAAGGGCAGCATGGCCTCTCATGATCTTCTAAAGGATGAGGAAGGCCAGGTGCAGTGGCTCACGCCTGTAATCCCAGCACTTTGGGAGTCCAAGGTAAGCAGATCACTTGAGGTCAACCTCCCCTGTAGCTGGGATCACAGGCATCTACCACGGTAGCTGACTAGTTTTTGTATTTTTAGTAAAGATGAGATTTCACCACATTGGCCAGGCTGGTCTCAAACTCCAGACCTCAGGTGATCCTCCCATCTTGGCCTCCCAAAGTGTTGGGATTACAGGTGTGAGCAACTGCACCCAGACTAATTGTTGAGTTTAAGAGTTCTTTGTATGTGTTGGATACCAGTCATCTATCTTACATGTGTTTTGCAAAGATTTTCTCCCAGTCTGTGACCTGTCTTCTTGTTCCCTTAACAACGTTTTTCACAGAAGTGTTAAATTTTAATAAATTTCAACTTAACAATGTTTTCTTTTATGGATCATGCTTTCAGTCTTGTTTTAAAAAAGTCACTACCAAACCCAAGGTCATCTAAATTTTTGGTTTATCAAAATACTTTTTCAAAAAATCATATGAAATTTAAAATCATAGATTTATAGTAAATTTTGTGTTAATAAAGTTTATTTCTTTACATTGAGATGATTGAAAGAATTACTACCTCAGGATAAATTAGGCTTCTGCTGAATTCAGTCTTTTTATTTTCTCCTCTGAAACTGCAGATTTGTGAACACAAAACAAATCTCGAATTGATTGCCTAGCTTTCCTTAGTTTAACACAAAATTTATGTTTGAAGGATTTGCTTACTTTAGTTTACAAATTTGACACTTCCAGTGAAAATAAGAGCAAACATCTTAAATTATAGTTTATACCAACACCCCTATTTTATGTATATAGAAACTAAAGATCAGAATAGTTTCTAATGCCATCCAGCTATGTGGCAACCATTTCAGAATGGAGCTGCCTACTTCCTAGACTGGAATCTTCTCTCCCACATCTCCCAGGCTTGCTGCCTTTTTTCAGCCCAGGACTCCAAATCTGAAAGCTGTTCCTTTGACCATGAAGGCCCTTGTCAACAACAGTAATGATAATATCTAGCAGATACATGGCCCCTTCTATGTGCCAGGTAACTTCATAAACTCTAACATAGGTTGATTAATCTTCCCAATAAGCCTGTGAGATAGATGCTATTCTTATCCCTATATATAGATAATAAAAGAGAAATACAGACAGGTTAAGTGATTTTCCAAATGACACAGCTAGTAAGTGAGAGAGAAAGTGTTTGAAAGCAGTCAGTCAAGCTCCTGTAACTATGCTCATGACAATTATTCTTTGTTATCTTTGTCAGTCATGCCACTGTCCTCCTGCCTTCGAACCTGAGATGGTGTAACAGCAATGTGTCAAATGCTGCAGAACATCCTAGGAAAAGGCCCACTGAGTCTGGACTCATGCCCTGCTGCAGCCAGCAATGACAAGACCCCACCCTAAGGTTCTGAATTTCTCAGTGTGCTAAAGTGCAATAATGTTCTATAGCTTGACATCCTAGCTTTTCCTTCAGTTGACTTCACATTTCTTATCTTAAAAAAGTAATTGTAGATGGAAATCAGTTGTGTTTGGCTGAACAATAAAGATATTTGATTCAGACAGTTTATGGAGTATATTAAGCATTCTCAGACTAGTGAACCTTTCACTTTGGCTTTATTACAAGAACAGTGCAACAAACAAGATATAGGACAATAAAGCAAAATAAAGTAAAACATCACTTGAAGACCTATATAATATCTAACCCCATGAGGACTTAGATAATGTGGTCTAGCTCTTCAATCAGTTTGTGTGAATAGCTTAATGAAAAACAGATGCCCTCCTCTCACCTACGTTGTGTCTCTTTTGGCCCACAGAGCTCATAGTCTAGATGAGAATTATTTAATTCACACACACCCATAGTGCACAATTTAACTTATATTTAAACTTATATTTAAAAGATAAGAAAGATAATACATTTGCCTCTCTTTCTTATCTTTTAAACTTAAATATGTTTCAACTTATATTTAAAAGGCAGGAGAGAGAAAGAGAGGCAAATGTATTAAATCAACACTTGGCACTTTTCGTGCCTCTTGATTTTTGTCTAGGATATTTCATGAGGAGGAATGTAGAGCATAGATAAACCAGGATAGAAGTGTCCTTCTTTGCTGTTCTATATGTCAGTTGAGTAATATGTCTATATTTACATGCACATGTAAGCCAAATGTCAAACATAAATTAATGTAAGTGACAAAAACAATATAAAAGTTGAAAAAAAATCTATTATATTGGCATGCTTAAATACTGATATGTTAAGAAATATTCTTTCATTGGTTTTTAATATATTAATAGGCATATATAGGTAATTTATATGTACTTTGATGTAATTAATTTCAAATTCATATAGATATATATTAGAAAAACTTGTTTTCAAAATGAATTGGGGAGTTATAAAAATATAGCTGAATTGTAATTTAAAAAAGTAAAACAGTAGGAGAGAAAAGTTGGATTCAATGGCATACAGGCAAGTAAGTTATCATAGTATTAGCCATTTATTAAGAGCAATAGAAATTAAAATAATATTAAGCCAAAGATATAAAACAAATTAAAATTATACTGTTGGATGAAAGAGGAGGAATTAATAAAAGTAAATTGAAAAAAGTTCACTTAAAAATCAATAATTGGTTAAGTGTTTAATAGGACACATGTCATACTGTGCATTTAACATGTCTTGTGCCTTTTGGTCCTCTAACGTCTTTTGTCAGGATGAGAAATGTCTAATGAGAAATGTGAGACATGATAAGATTTGTTGCTTCTTAACTGATAGAACAAGAGTTTGAACTTTGACAGTCTAAAGTTTTGGGCTGCATAATTAACTGTTCAGAATGTGGGGTAATTTGAAAGTCAGATCCAATAGGAGCTTTGTGGAGGAAACCAAATACCCAAGCCTTAACCTGAATATAGAAAAAAGTTTAAGTACAAATAAAAATGAAGAGAAAACTAAAAGAAAACACCATAATAAAGAAGGTATTTTAAATGATTCAAGCATAAACATTTATTTAGCTCCATTTTAAAAAAATGAATAGAAAAATCAGATGGAACAAACTTCTCTGAGCTAAAAGAACATGCGCTAACCCAATGCAAAGAAACTAAGAACCTTGAAAAAAGGTTAGATGAAATGCTAACTAGAATAAACAGCTTAGAGAAGAATATAAATGACTTGATGGAGCTGAAAAACACACCACAAGAACTTCATGAAGCATACACAAGTTTCACTAGCTGACTTGACCAAGCAAAAGAAAGGATATCAGAGATTGAAGATCAACTCAATGAAATAAAAGAATAAGGCAAGAATAAAGAAAAAAGTGAAAAGAAATGAACAAAGCTTCCAAGAAACATGGGATTATGTGAAAAGACCTAATATACATTTGATAGGTGTACCTGAATGAGACAGAGAGAATGAATCCAAGCTGGAAAACACTCTTCAGGATATTATCCAGGAGAACTTCCCCAACCTAGCAAGGCAGACCACCATTCAAGTCCAGGAAATACAGAGAACACCACAGAGATATTCCTCAAGAAGAGTAACCCCAAGGCACATAATCATCAGATTCACCAGGGTTGAAATGAAGGAAAAAATGCTAAGGGCAGCCAGAGAGAAAGATCAGGTTACCCGCAAAGGGAAGCTCATCAGACTCACAATGGATCTCTCTGCAGAAATCCTGTAAGCCAGAAGAGAGTGGGGGCCAATATTTAACATCCTTAAAGAAAAGAACTTTCAACCTAGAATTTCGTATCCAGCCAAACTAAGCTTCATAAGTGAAGGAGAAATAAAATCCTTTACAGACAAGGAATTGCTTAGAGATTTTGTCGCCACCAGGCCTGCCTTACAAGAGCTCCTAAAAGAAGCACTAAACAAGGACAGGAACAACCAGTACCAGCCACTCCAAAAACATACCAGATGGTAAAGATGAGTGACATAATGAAGAAAATTTGTCAACTAATGGGCAAAACATCCAGCTAGAATGAAAATGGCAGGATCAAATTCACACATAACAATATTAACCTTAAATGTAACTGGGCTAAATGCCCCAATCAAAAGACACAGACTGGCAAATTGAATAAAGTGTCAAGACTCATCAGTGTGCTGTATTCAGGAAACCCATCCCTGTGCAAGGACACACATAGGCTAAAAATAAAGATTTATTAAGCAAATTGAGAGCAAAAAAAAAGCAGGAGTTGCAATCCTAGTCTCTGATAAAACGGACCTTAAACCAGCAAAGATCAAAAGAGACAAAGAAGGGCATTACATAATGGTAAAAGGATCAATGCACCAAGAAAAGCTAACAATCCTAAATATATATGCACCCAACACAGGAGCACTCAGGTTCATAAAGCAAGTTTTAATACTTACAAGGAGACTTAGACTCCCACATAGTAATAGCAGGAGACTTTAACACTCTACTGTCAATATCAGATCAACGAGACAGAAAATTGACGAGGATATCCAAGACTTGAACGCTGATCTGGATCAAGCAGACCTAATAGACATCTACAGAAATCTCCACCCCAAATCCACAGAATATACATTCTTCTCAGCACCGCATTGCACCTACTCTAAAACTGACCACATAATTGGAAGTAAATCACTCCTCAGCAAATGCAAAAGGACAGAAATCATAACAGTCTCTCAGACCACAGGGCAGTCAAACTAGAGCTCAGATTAAGAAACTAACTCAGAACCACACAACTTCATGGAAACTTAACAAGCTGCTCCTGAATGTCAACTGGATAGACAACGAAATGAAGGCAGAAATAAAGATGTTCTTTGAAATCAATGACAATGAAGACACAACATACCAGAATCTCTGGGACACATTTAAAGCAGTGTCTACTGGGAAATTTACAGCAATAAATACCCACAGGAGAAGCAAGGAAAGATCTAAAATCGACACCCTACTGTCAAAATTGAAAGAGCTAGAGGAGCAAGATTAAAAAAACTCAAAACCTAGCAGAAGACAAGAAATAACTAAGATCAGAGTAGAACTGAAGGCGATAGAGACACAAAAAAACCTTCAAAAAATCAATAAATCCAGGAGCCAGTTTTTTTAAAAAAGATCAACAAAATAGACCACTAGCCAGATTAATAAAAAAGAAAAAGGAGAAGAATCAGATAGATGCAATAAAAAATGAAAAAGGGGATATCACCACTGATTCCACAGAAATACAATCTACCATCAGAGATTACTACAAACAACTCTATGCACACAAACTAGAGAAGAAATGGATAAATTCCTGGGTACTTGCACCCTCCCAAGCCTAAACCAGGAAGAAGTTGAAACCTTGAACAGACCAATAACAAGGGCTGAAGATGAGGCAGCAATTAATAGCCTACCAACCAAAAAATGTCCAGGTTCACAGCTGAATTCTACCAGATGTACAAAGAGGAGCTGGTACCATTCCTATTGAAAATATTTCTAAACAATACAAAAAGAGGGAATCCTACTCAAATAATTTTATAAGATCAACATCATCCTGATACCAAAACCCGGCAGAGACTCAAAAAAAAAGAAAACTTCAGGCCAATATCCACGATGAACAGAGATGTAAAAATCTTCAATAAAATACTGGTAAACCTATTGCAACAGCACATCAAAAAGCTGATTCACCACGATGAAGTAGACTTCATCCTGGGGATGCAAGACTGGTTAAACATACATTAGTCTATAAACGTAGTCCACCACATAAACAGAACCAAAGACAAAAATGACATGATTATCTCAATAGATGCAGAGAAGGCTTTTGACAAAATTCAACAGCCTTTATGCTAAAAACTCTCAATAAACTAGGTATTGAAGGAGGGCAAAAACTGGAAGCATTCCCTCTGAAATCTGGCACTAGATAAGGATGCCCTCTCCATCACTCCTATTCAATATAGTATTGGAAGTTCTAGCCAGAGCAATTAGGCAAGAAAAAAAAACTTAAGCATATTCAATTAGGAAAGGAGGAAGTCAAGTTGTCTGTATATGCAGATGACATATTGTATATTTAGAAGACCCTATCAGCTAAGCCCCAAATTTCCTTAAACTGATAAGCAACTTCAGCATAGACTCAGGATACGAAATCAATGTGCAGAAATCACAAGCATTTCTATACACCAATAACAGACTAACAGAGCCAAATCATGATCGAACCCCCATTCACATTTGTTACAAAGAAAATAAAATACCTAGAAATACAACTAACAAAGGATGTAAAGGAACTCTTTGAGGAGAACTACAAACCACTGCTGAAGGAAATAAGAGAGGACACAAACAGAGAAACATTCCATGATCATAGTTAGGAAGAATCAATATCATGAAAAAGGCCATACTGCCCAAAGTAACTTATAGATTGAATGCTATACCCATCAAGCTAACAATGACCTTCTTCACAGAACTGGAAAAAACCACCTAAAACTTCATACAGAACCAAAAGAGAGCCCGGATAGCCAAGACAATCCTAAGCAACAAGAACAAAGCTGTAGGCATCACGCTACCTGACTTCAAACTATACTACAAGGCTACAGTAATCAAAACAGCATGATACTGGTATCAAAACAGAGATGTAGACCAACGGAACAGAACAGAGGCCCTGGAGGCAACACCACACATCTAGAACCATCTGAACTTTGACAAACCTGACAAAAACAAGCAATGGGGAAAGGATTTCCTGTTTATTAAATGGTGTTGGGAAAACTGGCTAGCAGTGTTTAGAAAGAAGAAACTGGACCCCTTCTTGACACCTTACAATAAAATTAACTCCAGATGGATTAAACACTTAAAACGGAAGACCTAACACAATAAAAACCCTAGAAGAAAACCTAAGCAAAACCATTCAGGACATAGGCATAGGTGACATAGGCATAGATGATGTTTTCTGTCAAAATAATAAACTGACTAAGCTCTGTTAGCTTATTATGCTTGGCTACCTTGGCGGTCCTCAGTGGCATGCCTCGACATCCATCTCAGGCTTGGAATTGTCCCAGAAAGCTTCTGGGACGCTGTCTCCACCCGATCTGCACCCAGGGGAGGCCAGAACCAGGTGTTGCCGCCTCTGCTGCAGGCTGTGTTCACCGCCGCTTTGTCTTCCCGCCTTCTCCAGACAGCAGTGCTGAGAAGCAGGGCTCCCTGGGCTTGGAGAGCAAGACAGGGCCCCTTGGTGGGGGGCCCAGGGCGAAGGGGGACAGTGAGCTCTTGGAGCTAGGGATGGTTCTGCTGACACCCGCCTGGAGGGTCTCAGGCATGTTTCTGGGGTCCAGCGACCCCCGCCACACCTCACCAGACTGACTCTCCAGCCCCGTGGGACCCGATCCCTGCCCAGGCTGTCTGCTCCTTCATCCACCTGGGAGAGCAGTCCCGAGTGCCCACCTGGCGATCTGAAGCACCCTCCCGCTCCAGCCAACCCGAATAAGAAAGTCGGCTCAGTGAGCCACTGAGGTCGGCACGATTGGGCTCCTGCGCTACTTGAGACACGCAGCCTCCTTCCCCGGGGCCACGTCCGACACTGCCGCCAGCATTGTCGGTTGCCGCTGAGGCGGGCCGCTGGGAGAGCGTGGACATTGTGGCTGGCCAGCCGGGCAGGCCAATGCGCATGCGCAAGTGGCGTGTCACAAGCGCGAGCGCTCTCCCGGGGCTCACATCACAGTGACCGGCCCCGTGGCCTGGGAAACGGCCATCCCAGCGGCTTGGCAAAGCAGGGGCCCTCCGTGGCAGTGCCTTGGCGTTGGGCGATGGGCCCCCATCTCCCGGCAATCGTCGCCAGGGTCCCGCGATTGCAGGAGTCGGGCAGGGAGGTGGGCCAGGGAGGGGAACGGTGAGCCGGGGAGAGGGGTGGGTGGGCTGGGGCTGGGCCTCCCTGTGAGCCCCCTGAGGAAGCTGAGCAGCTCTGCAGGGCTCCAGGCCTTGGCCTCCCTACCTCAGGTGGGTGCACCTCGCCCATCTTCCGCAGGCCCTGAGGTGGACCCAGAGGCGACAAACCTTGGCGAAAGTGCAGGTCTCTGAGAGCCACTGGAACCTGCGGCTGTGGTCTCCGAGGGGAGACATGAGGATGTTGTCGGCTTCACAGATCTCCTTCCTGCAGGGGCAGGGGTGAGGCTGGGGTGGTTCCTCCTGGCAGTGGAGCCCACCCCGGCCCCCCACGCCCAGTCACCGCCGCAGCCCACCTGATCTGGCTGGCCTCGAATAGTGAGAATCCACTCAGGAAAACCACGAGGCCCGTCAGGGCGGCTTGCACCAGCATGTAGGTATACCAGCCCAGCCAGGTGAAGTACATGGCCACCTTCTCCCCTAAGTAGTTCCTGCAGGCAGCCGTGGTCAAGGCTCACTCTGCCAGGGGCGGGGCTGTCGGAGGCGGTGGGGCTGGGGGTGGGGGAGGAGGGGTTCTGCCTTGCTGGCATCAGTGAGTCTGAATGGGGAGCACATCTGCGGGCGAGGGGGCGTCTATGGTAGTGTAGGGGTGTGGGGGTGTCCATGGCAGTGTGGGGCGCATGGGAGCATCATGGCCATGCATGAGCGCCCACAGA
>PVKP010042317.1:0-18148 GCA_004027715.1 Plecturocebus donacophilus
GGCTTCTGTACAAACTGCCTGCTTGCGAAGATCCCCAGTCCCCCCCCAAAACTCCCCCAGCCCCCCAAAAGAAGTGTTATACAGCATAAAAGCCCAGCTCTCCCTCAACTCGGGGCCACGGGTTGGAGAGACATGAGTCCTCCGTGGTCGCCGGCAATAAAGACCCTGCAATTCGTCATACTTTTGTCTTGGTGCTGGTCTTCTTATCTCGCTAAAATACAACACGCCTCCGCCTTTTCCGTGGCGCGGGACACACGGCCCTCCTGCGCAGATAACGCGCCGGCTTGCTGCGCTCGGCCACGCCAGACCCTCGGCCACAGAGGAACGCGGGGTGGCGGGATCAGTGCTCGGCCACGCCAGACCCTCGGCCACAGAGGAACGCGGGGTGGCGGGATCAGTGCGGCGCAGCCCCCGCAGCCCGAGAGCCATGGCGCAAGACCTCCAGCAAGCCTCCCAACCCCAGCAGGCCGCTCCTCTTCCGCGGAATCTGCCCGCTTCCTCCTCGAAGCGTATTTTCATTTTTTGTCTAACATGCCCTTCTTTATCTACAACACTCTTGGAAAATTATTATACGCGCCTCCCCCCACCGCCACCAGCCCAGACAGCCGTCGCCCCCTCGGCAGTGACCACCTGCGCTCCACAGCGCACTCTTGGGAAGGAAGTCACCTTGCACAGCCCGCACCTGAGGAGTGGGGAGTCACGGTCCCCTCCTCGAGGAATGGGTTTCTGAATGAATGACTTGGAATCCTTTCGCAATGGTGCTTTGCCTCTTCTTTCCCGCTTAGTTTATTCAGTCGCTGATTTCCAGCCACACTGACTCATGGACACCTGTGTCATATTTTGGGTCATGACTCAACCCTCCTTACTTCGTTGCTGAAGCTGTTCTGGCTGTGGCCATTGGGCGCTCTTCTGTTGGCTGCTGTGTCCCTTTAACGCAGGATTTGCAGATTTTTTTTTAGTACTTTCTTTCTATAGATTTATCCTGTATATTTCCTGCCCCGGTCCTAGAATCAGCCATTTCCCTGAGGAGCAACGTTTTTGTTTTGTTTTGTTTTGTTTTGTTTTGTTTTGTTTTGTTTTTGCTGGAGAACAGTATTAGAAAGAAGTCAAGATCTGTCACTAGGTGTGTTTATTGCTACTGGAATGTCATTGCTTCCAGGCCATCTCAGATGACAGAGGGGAGATATATGTATACTAATTCATGCACATACACATTCTATAAATATTTCTATATGTAATCATTTGTGTCTATATTATGCTAAGCATGAGTTTATACTGATATCTTCCACTCTAATTCACTAATACATCAATCCTTCAACCCTCATCCCCTGGTTTATCTGTAAACTCTAGTGAGAAGCCTGATTCCCACTACTCAGGATCCATTTGCGTAATCATTCAATTCTGGTGCACATGAATCGTGGGATCAGATTTTGCGTGTGTGCGTCCATGGGAAGCACCTTATCAACCAGAACGCAGTGCTTACACTCAGTTCCCTTTCGCCTTTGGTCTTACACACTCCACTCATTTACACAGTCACCTAGAGCAGCACTTTCTCTCCCAGACTCTCTTCAGTGAGGTCATCTTACACACTTGCAATACAGTTAGATTCTCTTGTCACAGTCAGTGTTCCTTCCTGCGATCCCTTGACCTCCTAAATGATTTTTTAAATTTGTATACATTAAGAGTTCCTCTGAGCTACAAAGTTCTATATGTTTTGACAATGCATGTCAAATATCCATTACTAGAGGGCAGTTTTACTCTTTGTGTCCCATATATTCATCCCTCCCTCCCACCAGCCCCCGGAAATCACTGGTTGTTTTACTGTCTCTGTAGATGTCTTTCTCAGATTTTGGTATGTCATACAGTTGGAATCATACATAGGTAGCATTTTCTGACTGGCTTATTTCACTTGGAAATATACATTTAATGGCCATACTGCCCAAAGTAATTTATAAATTCAACGCTATCCCCATCAAACTACCAATGACCTTCTTCACAGAACTGGAAAAAACTGCCTTAAACTTCGTATGGAACCAAAAGAGAGCCCGCATAGCCAAGACAATCCTAAGTAAAAAGAACAAAGCTGGAGGCATCATGCTACCTGACTTCAAACTATACTACAAGGCTACAGTAATCAAAACAGCATGGTACTGGTACCAAAACAGAGACATAGACCAATGGAACAGAACAGAGGCCTCGGAGGCAATGCCACACATCTACAACCATCTGATCTTTGACAGACCTGACAAAAACAACCAATGGGGAAAGGAGTCCCTATTTAATAAATGGTGTTGGGAAAACTGGCTAGCCATGTGCAGAAAACAGAAACTGGACCCCTTCCTGACACCTTACAGTAAAATTAACTCCAGATGGATTAAAGACTTAAACATAAGACGTAACACCATAAAAACCCTAGAAGAAAACCTAGGCAAAACCATTCAGGACATAGGCATAGGCAAGAACTTCATGACTAAAACACCAAAAGCATTGGCAACAAAAGCCAAAATAGACAAATGGGATCTAATTAAACTCCAGCGCTTCTTCTGTACAGCAAAGGAAACAATCATTAGAGTGAACCAGCAATCAACAGAATGGGAAAAAAGTTTTACAATCTACCCAACTGACAAAGGGCTAATATCCAGAATCTGAAAAGAACTACACAGATTTACAAGAAAAAAACAAACAAGCCCATTCAAAAGTGGGCAAAGGATATGAGCAGACACTTTTCCAAAGAAGACATATATGAGGCCAAAAAACATATGAAAAAATGCTCATCATCACTGGTCATTAGAGAAATGCAAATCTAAACCATACTGAGATACCACCTCATGCCAGTTAGAATGGCGATCATTAAAAAATCTAGAGACAACAGATGCTGGAGAGGATGTGGAGAAATAGGAACACTTTTACACTGTTGGGAGTGTAAACTAGTTCAACCATTGTGGAAGACAGTGTGGCGATTCCTCAAGGACCTAGAAATAGAAATTCCATTTGACCCAGCAATCCCATTACTGGGTATATATCAAAGGATTATAAATTGTTCTATTATAAAGACACATGCACATGTATGTTCATTGTGGCACTGTTTACAATAGCAAAGACCTGGAACCAACCCAAATACCCATCGATGATAGACTGGACAGGGAAAATGTGGCACATATACACCATGAAATACCATGCAGCCATAAAAAACGATGAGTTTGTGTCCTTTGTAGGGACATGGATGAATCTGGAAACTATCATTCTCAGCAAACTGACACAAGAACAGAAAAACAAACACTACATGTTCTCACTCATAGGCTGGTGTTGAACAATGAAAGCACATGGACACAGGGAGGGGAACATCAGACACTGGGGTCTGTTGAGGGGGCTAGGGGAGGGACAGTGAGGGGTGGGGAGGTTGGGGATGCATAACATGGGGAGAAATGCCAGAAATAGGTGACGGGGGGATGGAGGCAGCAAACCACATTGCCATGTATGTATTTATGCTACAATCCTGCCTGATCTGCACATGCATCCCAGAACCTAAAGTACAAAAAAAAATTACAAAACATAGTATAAATATGGAAAATAAAAAACCAAGAAAATTCCTTAGATCCAAAAAATAAAAAACAAAGAAAAGAAAAAAATACACATTTAAGATTCCTCCAGGTCTTTTTGTGACTTGAAGATGGGTTTTTATTGCCAAATATTCAATTGTATGGGTGTACCAAAGTTTACTTGTTCATCTATTGAAGGAGGTCTTGGTTGCTTTTAGTTTTGAGTGATTGTGAGAAAGCTGTCATAAACATTCATGTGCAAGTTTTTGTGCTGGCATACGTTTTTAAATCAGTTGAATAAATTCTAAGGAGTGCAATTGCTAGATATTATGGTTTATTTACTTTATAAGAAACTGCCGAACTGTCTTCCAAAGTGACTGTACCATTTGACACCCCAGCAGCAGCGAATGACCATGCCCAGTGCCCTGCATGCTCACCAGCGTTAGGTATCATCAGCTTCTTTTCTTTTCTTTTCTTTTCTTTTTTATTTTCACCATTCTAATCTGTTTGTAGAGGCATCTCATTGTTTTAATTTGCAATTCCATAACAACAAATGGTTTTGAATATCTTTCTCATATGCTTATTTGCCATCTGTCTTTCTGGTGCTGTCTGTTCAGATCTTTTTCCCATTGTTAATCAGACTGTTTGTTTTTTTATTGCTGAATATTGAGATTTCTTTATATATTTTGGACAAAAATCGAAAGATTAAATATACAAGTGGTTAAACCATATATAAATAGAACTCTGACCAACAACTTGCAGCAAGCAGCCCTGGCAATTAACTCAATATCTACAGTAACCAGCCCAGAAAGCCAGCCTGCTATACCTCAGACCTGCAGGAAATCAGATCACTATCTCTACCAACAGCCCAGGAAGCCAGCCTGCTATACCTCGGACTTGTAGGAAGTCAGATCACTATCTCTACCAACAGTCCAGGAAGCCAAACGATAACCTTTGCAGCAATCAGCCCCAAATGGTCAGGACTTGACTTATAACTGACACCTTCCCAACTTTTTGTTCCCACTTCCAACTTAGGATTGACCAAAGGAAGCCAAATGTCCTCCCCTGACCAATCACATGGGAGCCCCACTTCCAGTTAGCTACCCCAACTTCTCCAGGTCAATAGCCTCCAATCGAGGCATCGCTGAGGCTTGCCATTTTCAATGGTGACCATCACAGAACAAAAGTTTTTCATTTTAATGAAGTCTAACATATCAATATTTTCTTTGTTTGGTCATGCCTTTGGTATTTTGCCTAAAAACTCATTGCCAAACCCAAAATCACTCTGATTCTTTCCATGTGATCTTCTAGGATATTAGAGTTTTGCCTTTTATATTTAGGTCTATGATCCATTTTGAGTTTATTTTTGTCAAGGGTATAAGATCTGTGTCAAGATCATCTTTTGCATGAGAATGTCCAATAGTTCCAGCACTGTTTGTTGGAAAGACTATCTTTTCTTCACTGTGTTGCATTCATGCTTACATCAAAGATCAGTTGACTGTACTTGGGTGAGTCTGTTTCTAAGATCTCTATTCTGCTCCACTTATACATCTTATACATTGTTGGATTCAATTAGCTCATGTTTTGTTGAGAATTTTTGCACCTATTTCATGAAGCACATTGGTCTGTAGTTTTCCTTTCTTATAATGTCTTTATCTAGTTTTGCTATTGGGGTAATCCTAGCCTCTTGGAAAGAATTAGGAAGTGTTCCCTCTGCTTCTCTTTTCTGGAGAGATTTTAGAGAATTGGTACTATTTCTTCCATAAATGACTGGTAGGTTTCACCAGTGAAACCATCTGAGTCTGGTGCCTTTTTTCCTAGAAGTTATTAACCATGGATTCAATTTCTTGAATACACTCGTGCCTCTTAAGATTACCTCTTTCTTCTTATGTGAGTTTTGGTTGTATCTTTAAAGAAATTGGTACATTTCATCTAAGTTATCAAACTTGTGGATACAGAATTATTAATAGTATTATTTTATTATCTTTGAATGTCCATGGGATCGACAGTGAAGTCAGTCCAGCTCAGGCATCCACAGAATTAATAGATTATGACCCTCCACCGGGCCTGGGTCCAGAGCAATTGGGCATTGGCCTCAGGGGGGTTGAGACCACATTTGAAAAGTCTGCATGGATTGCTGGGGTGTACTCTGACCTTGCCTTGCCAATGGGTTTATTTCCAGCCTCTGGCCTCCCCACCTTCAATTGGCTTGTGGTATATGGAATAAGTTTGGGTAAGCCTCTTCTTTTTGAGACGGTCTCACTTTGTCACCCATGCTGGAGTGCAGTGCTGCCATCATGGCTTACAGTAGCTTGACCTCCTGGGTTCAAGCAACCCTCCTGCCTCAGCCTCTGAGCAGCTGGGACCACAGGGACCTGCCACCATGCCCTTGTAGAGACGGGGTTTTGTCATGTTGCCCAGGCTGGTCTTGAACTCTTGAGCTCAAGAAATCCACCTGCCTTGGCCTCCCAAAAATGCTAGGATTACAGGTGTGAGCCACCATGCCCAGCCCCATCTTCCCTTCCGGTTCTATCCAGGTGAAGTGGACTATTGGGCTCCGGGTCCCAGTAGGTGTCTATTTTGAAGCAGACATGTCCTCAGGATGGGAGATGCAGCCAAAAGCTTGGAGATCTGGGGCTTTGGGGCAGAGATGGGAGGGCTTGTCTGTGTCCAGCCACAGCTGTGGGGCTCAGAGGGGACAGTTGTGCTTCGCCGGGGCCACTGGCTCACACTGCACCATGTGGACATAAAAATCCAGGAGACGGGGCAGCCACATGTGATGGGGAGCCACCGGAGCACGGAGGCGAGGTTCACCAACTCATCTGCACAGAGGAACTGCGGGAAAGGACTGGTGCCTGGGCCGCGTAGCCCACGTCAGAGGCGCTCACTTACTTGGCTTGGGGTCCAGCCTGTGTCCAGGTGCCCCCAGATAGAGGCCCCACAGGGGCACGGACTACACTGTGGAGTGAGAATAATGAAGCAAATGAGCGAAGGGCTGGAGGTGGGCCTCGGGGGGTCCCTCCTCAGGAGGCCGAGGGCTTCATCCACCCAGGGACAATGCCACCTTCACCTGTGACTTGGAGCCCTGGCAACTTGTCACAGGAGAGCCTGGCGGAGGCTTGTGCAGCCACTCCAACCCCATGAGGTCATCCTCAGACGTACCGTCAGGCTAAAGAGACCAAACAAGCCTGATGGCTCCCACCCAGTCTTGAGAATGCTGACGCCTTAAACCTCCCATTAGACACTAAAGGAAGCTTCTGCCTGAGGCCCCGCACGAGAAGGCAGGTAAGCCACTGGATGTCATCGCTGTCAGTCGTCCAGGGCACGAGAGAAGCGTCAGTGGTGTTTGCACAGGATTTGACTTCGGAGGCGCAGCTTTCTCCTTTGCCTGCCTGGAGTCTACAGCCTGGCTTCAATCCCAGGTAAGTGTCAGAAGGAACCTGGGAAAAGTTCTAGAATGCCTAAGTGCAGCCAAGTAAACAGAAACAGGTTTAAGAAAAATGAACGGAATGTATGGGCTTGTCTAACTGAAAAGTCCAATGGAAGAGTGGCTGCAGGCTCCGCTGGATCAAGGCGCTCCCCGACCAGCATCCATCTGATGCCCTCTACCCTCAGCCCCCCCGCCCCCCACGCTTTGCTTTCCACTGCACTGGCCACTTCCTCTCACAGGCTTTCCATTCAGCGGAGGGAATTGCTTCTGCCATCGCCAGACCTGTCTTTCCAGCTCAGGAACCTCAAGGAGAAGGAATTCTATAAACCGCGTCTTGCCTTTCATTGTCAATGTCCCCTTCTCCCACAGGAACAGAGGTGTTAGCAGGACCCGCCCTTCCCAGTCACCTAGTGATTCAGACTGTGGGCATCTTCTGTGTGCCCCTGCAGACCTATCCGCCATGACTCTCACCCTGCCCTGATCCCCGGGAGGACACGGGCCATGCCCACAGGGACCATGGCCACAGCCTCCCTGCCCTCTGCCGTCTGGTGGGGTCTGGCCAATGAGAAGCCCTGGCAGGGAGCTGTGGCCCTGTGACGGAGTCCCAGCTCTGTCCTTCTGCATGGCCTGGGCTGGCCATGTCCCTTCTGCAGGGCTCACAGTCGCTTTCATGGCAGCCCATCTGTAGGACTGTCCGCCTCCCCTCAGCCCTCACGCCCGGTGAGGGTGCTCCTGGGATCTGGTGGAGAGAAGAAGCTGGAGGTGCTGCCTAACTTCCCACGCACAGGAGAACCATCCACGGGTTGAACCATCCAGCAGTGCTGACGCCAGGAAACCCCGGGCTACAGAACTGCTCCTAAATATTTCTGAAATACTGATTGCAGGGCTCAGGGCCACACTCCTGTCTTCGCCCTGAGACCGTGGCCTGCTGCCCTGAATTTGATGTTTACCCTGGGGCCACCGGGCACTTTGAATCTGGCATCTGGAGAGGGAAAAGAGAGCAGTGGTTTTATTTCCAAATCCAGTCGGTCCTGTGGGCACACATGGCCACTCCCAGCATGAAACCCTTTTAAAATTTGTCCTGCTTCATTATGTAATATTAATAGATACAAAAGAACATTTTTAATGCACATGAAAGTCACGGGCCATAATAATAAACTATCGTGAAACAGAACCCAGCTTCAGAAACAAACATGACCAGGACCCTTAGGCCCAGCCTTGTGCTCCACATGTTCTGCCATCCACCCCCGTCCGCCTGCGGAAGGAACGGCCACCTGGGTGCTGTGTCTCTCACTCACTTGCTTTCTGCTGTATCTCTCTGGGTTTTGAGCTTTATGAAAATGGCACTACGTGATGCGTATTCTCCAGAGACTTGCTGTTTTCACTGGACGTTGTTTCTAAAACCACATTGCAATATCCATTTTCACTGCCATGTAATATTTCATTCTGTTGGTACGTCACAGCTTAGTTATCCACCCTCTTGCTGATGGAAATGTGAGTCGCTTCCAGAGATCTTGCCCTTATGCACAACACTGCTCTCCATGTTCTTGAACACATCTTCCCGCACGCATGCCCACGTGCATCTGGGCTTTATCAGCCAGGACTGAAGCTGAGGGTCATAAATATGCATTATTTTTAAATCTATGGGATAATGTCACATCGTTTTCCATTCTGTTTAAGTAAACTTTATTGTGCATATTTAGGGTATGCAACATGATGTGATAAGATACATACAGAAAGATGGTCCCTCTAGGGAAGTAAATTTAATGTACCCATCATCTCACACAGTCGCCCATTTTTGTGTGTGCATAGCAGACGCATCTACAGTCTACTTATTTAGCGACATGTTATACCAACACGACTCACAGCAGTGTAGAGCTCCCATTCCTCCACACCTTAAACACTTAACTTTCTCTATCTAGTAATTATGTTATCTCATTGTGATCTTAATTTTTATTTTCTAGATTAATTTTTTTTCTTATGATTATTGACCACTCATGCTTCTTTTTCTGTTAACCACAAGTCTTTCATCAGTTTTTCCGTTGGTTTGTCTTTTTGTTGACTTACTATAATCCTTTTGTATTACGAATACTACTCCCTTGTCATTCATGGATTATAACTTCTCTCAGATTCTGATTTTTTCTTACTTCTTTTAGGAGTCTTTTAAAGAGTAAAAGTTTATAATTTTTTGAGCTGATATCATATAATCTTCCCCCCCCAAAGTTGTTTTGATATATATATGCACACCACACCAATTTTTGGCTGATTGGCATATCTGTAATTAAGAGAGTTGTGTTAAAATCTTCCATCACAATGAGTTTGTCTATTTCCACCTGCATTTTGCTTTACCTATCTTGAAGCTGTTTTATTAGTTGCATATAGACTTAAAGTTGTTATATGTTCTGGATAAACTGAGGCTTTTTTTCATTACATAATAATTATTTCTATTCCTAATAATTCTCCTGACTTCTCTGGGTTAATAGTCACTTAGTCTATGTTTTTATATCTTTTCACTTCCAATTTTTACATGTTCATAAGTTTTGGATCGGTCTCTTATAAAAAGTATAGATCAGCATTTAGTTTTGTGAATAGAGGTAGGCAGTCTTTCTTTACTGACAATGTCATTCCATTCCTTTGTTTTCACAGCTTTGTTGTATAACTGACATATAATAAACCATACATATTTGAAGTGTACATTTCAATAAGTGGGAATGTATGTACATATACCAAAATCATTCTCCCAATTAAGCCAATTAACAAATCCATTAATCCCAAGGTGTCCTCATGTCCCTGCACTGTTCCTCTTGCCGCCCTTCCCACCCCTGCTCAACCCCTGATCTGACTTCTGTCACTGTATTAGTCTGACGTTCCTGGAATTTGATATAAATGGGGTCGTAGCGTATGAGCACTTCTTTCTGGCTGCTTTCACTCAGCATAACTTACTTTAAGTTCCATCCATCGTGCTGTGTGCATTGATAGGCCATCCCTTTTTATTGCTGAATTGTATTTTATTGCATGGATAAAGCAACAATCTGTTTATTCAGCTGCTTTTACACATTTTGGTTGTAGGGTTGATCTAATACAAATAAAGCTGATATGAACATAAATGTGCCTATATTTATATGGACATAGAACTTCTTTTCTTTTGGGTAAATACCTAGGCGTCGAATGACTAGATTACACAGTAAGTGTATGTTTCACTTTTTAGGAAACTGTCGAATGTTTCCAAAGTGGCTGTCTTAGTCTGTTTTGTGTTACTATAACAGGCTACCAGACACTAGGAAATTTATAAAGAACGCAGATTTATTTCTCATAGTTCCAGAGGATGGGAAGTCCAAGATCAAGGTGCTGGCGTCTTGCAAGGGCCTTCATGCTGCATCCTTCCATGGCGTAAGACAAAAGGGCAAGAGAGCGTGAAGGAGAGCAAAAGAGGGCCAGGCTTGCTTTCAAAACAAGCCCACTCCTGAGACAGCAAGCCCTCTTCCACTACAGCAACGTTCATCAGTTCGTGAGGGCAGAGCCCTTATGACATAGTCACCTCTTACAGGTCCCACCTCTCAACACGGTTACATTGGAGATTGAGTCACCAACACTCGAACTTTGGGAGACACATTCAAACCCTTGCAGTGGGCGAGCCGTTCTATGTTTCTTCCAGCAGGTTTGAGGGTTCCAGTTGCTCCATTTCCCTCACCAGCAGTTGGTAAGTTCAGGTTTTTAAGTTTTAGCCATTCTGAAAAGTGTGTAGTGCTATATCATTACAGTTATAATTTGCACTTCCCTCATGAACAATGATGCTGTCTTTTCATGTGTCATCTGAAAGCTTTGATGAAACGTGTGTTTAAAATCTTTAGCCTGTTTTTTTTTAAACGGGGGGAACACAGGTAGAGTTCTCGACTACTACAAATTATGGGGAAATCACAAGGTCAGCTTATCCAGAGTGCAACAGATCAGGCTCGAACTGGGAAAACCACCTCTGTGATCAGGGTATCTCCCTTCTTTATCTATTTTATTTGGATCACTTATTCTTCCAGTATCGAGTTTTTAAAAATCTTTAAATATTCTAGATGCAAGTATTTTCTCAGTTATATGATTGGAAAATAATGTGTATGGCTAGTCTTCATTCCTTTAACAATGTCTTTTGCAGAGCAAACGTTTTTGTTTTTGTCTTAAATTTTGGTGAAGTCCAATGTATCAGTTTGGTCTTTCAGGAATTATATCTTCAGTGTCACAGCTAAGAAATCTTTGCCTAACTCAAGGTCTCAAAAGTAGTCTCCTAGTTTTTCTTCTAGAAGGTTTAGTTTTAAGTTTTACAACCTGGTCTATGATCCATTTTTAGTTAATTCCTGCAAGAAGGCTGGATCAGAGGGTATGTGCAGCACCTTTTGCTGAAAAGATTCTCCTTTTTCTGCTGAACTGCTTTGGCATCTGTCAAAACTCCGCTGTCCATATACATATGGATCTATTTCTGGACTCTGTTCTGTTCCATTGGCCTATTTGTCTATCTTCATAGCAATAACACATTATTTTTATTACTGTGGGTTTATAATAAGTTGAAATTGGATAATATTCATCCTACAACTTTCATTTTTTCTTACAAAAATGGCTAGTGGGATCTTGACAGGGATTGCACTGAATCTACACATCAGTCCAGGGAGAACGGACATTGTCACGATTTTTAGTCTTCTAATGTATAAATATAACCATTCATTTATTTAGATTTTTTTTAGTTTCTTTTAGTAAAGCATTGCGGTTTTTAGTGTACAGGTGTCTCCTAGATCTTGTCAGATTTATCTCAAAATATTGATTTTATATGTTTATATTATAAATGGCCTTTCAGAGTTTTAATTTCTGATTGTTTGCTAATACTACATGGAAAACAATAGATTTTTGTTTATTGATCTTGTATCGTTTCACTTTGCTTAGCTTGCTTATTGATTAAAATATTTTTTAGGATTCCATTACACTTTTATATAGATGATGATGTCTGCAAATAAAAACAGCTTTATTGCTCCCTTTCCAGTCTGGATGCCCTTTATTCCTTTTTCTTGCCAAACTGCACAGACAAGAACCTGTACAATCGCGAGTAGAAGCAATGAAAGATAACACCCTCGTCTGGTTCCCAGTCTCAGGGAAACAGCATTGAATCTTTTACATTAAGTGTCATGTTTGCTGTAGGGTTTTTATAGGTGCCTTTTGTCAGACTAAGTTTCCTGCTATTCCTACTTTGTTGAGAGTTTTTATTATTAAAGTATATTGAATTTTTATATTTCTGCATTTTTGACTTCATTATATGATTTTTCATGGTTTTGTTTATTAATATGATAAATTACATTGATTGATTTTCTGATATTAAGCTATCCCCACATTCCTGACTTAAGTCTCACTTGGTTGTACTATCTTTTTTAACTAAATTATTGTTAGGTTCATTTTGTTAAAACGTGTTTAGAATATTTTCACTTATTTCATGAGGGACATTTGCCTGCAATTTTCTTTTTTTAAATGTCTTGATTTTGGTCTCATAGAATGATGGCCTCCTAGAAGGAGTTAGGAAGTATTCCCTCCTCTTCAGTTTTCTGAGAATGTTTGTGTGGATTTGGTATCATTTCTTCCATAAATGTTTGGCATAATTTGCTAGTGAAGCCCTCTAGGTGTGAGGTTTTCTTTCGGGAAGAATTTAACAGTAAATTCAACTTGTGAAATAGATATAGGGCCAATCAAATTATATGTTTCTTGAGTCAATGCTAGTAGTTTGCATCGTTCAAGGACTTTGTTCGTTTTATGTAAGTTGTCAAATACACTGGCATAAAGTTCATAATATGTGCCTTTACCATCCTTTAAATATTTGTGAAATAAATCTGCAGTGCTATCACCTTTCTCCCTCCTGATACTGGTAATTTGTGTCTTCTCTTCTTTTTTCCTGATAAATACAGCCAGAGGTTTATCAACTTTATTAAGCTCCCGAATAGCTTCTGTTTCATTGATTTTCTCTATTATTGTTGTATTTTATTATTTTCTGCTTCATTGATTTCTACTCTGATCTTTACTGGTTTCTTTTTCTGCTCCTTGAATTTAAGTTGCTCTTCTCTTTCTGGCCTTTAAGGTGTAAAAGTCCATTGATTTAAGTCCTTTCTTTTTTCATAATGGAAGCATTTTTATGGCTATAAATTTCCCTCTAAGTACTGCTTTAATGGCATCCCACAAATTCTAATATGTTGTGTTTCCTTTTTAGTTAAAATGTAAATACTTCCTAAATTATACTTTAATTTCTTTTTTGACCATTGGTTATTATTTAAAAATGTTTTGTCTAGCTAAATATTTATAGTTTTCAGAGATTTCCTTTTGTTATTGATTTCTAATTTCAGTCCACTGTGGTCAGAGAAAATGCTTTGTATAGTTTGAATGCTTTTTAATGTATTGAGACTTATGGCCCGTAATACAGCATGTCTTGGTAAATGTTCTGTGTGCACTTGAGAAGAATGTATATTCTGCTCTTGTGTGGAGCATCTTATAAATGATAATTAGGTCAAATTGGTTGACAGTGTTCAAATCTATTTTTCTTTATTTTTTCCTACTTGTTCTATCAATTATTGAAAGAGGACTATAATGTTCATTTGTCTTTTTGTTCCTGTCATTCTATCCGTATTTGTTTCAGGAATTTTGAAACTCTGTTGTTAGGTTTGTAATATTTATGATTGTTAAGTCTTCTTGATTAATTGACATCTTTGTCTTTATGGAAATGACCTTCTTTATACCCTGACAATATCATTTGTTCTGAAATCTACTTTGATATTAATATAACCATACCAATTTTCTTTGTTTCTTTCTTTCTTTCTTTCTTTCCTTCTTTTTTTTTTTTTGAGACAGAGTCTCACTCTGTTGCCCAGGCTGGAGTGCAGTGGCGTGATCTTGGCTCACGGCAACCTCCGCCTCCCGGGTTCAAGCAATTCTCCTGCCTCAGCCTCCTGAGTAGCTGGGATTACAGGCACACGCCACCATGCCCAGCCAATATTTTTATAGTCTTAGTAGAGACGGGGATTTCACCATGTTGGCCAGACTGGTCTCGAACTCCTGACCTCAGGAAATCCACCCACCTCAGCCTCCCAGGGTGCCGGGATTACCGGTGTGAGCAACCACGCCCAGCACAATACCAATTTTCTTTTAACCAATGTTAGTAAAGTACAAATCATCTCATCCCTTCACTTTAAACCTATATGTGTCTTTATAGTTAATATTTGTTTCTTGTAGGCAGCATATAGTTGGGCCTTGCTTTTTTATCCAAGGTAAAAATCCTTGTCTTTAATTTGGGCGTATAGCCCATTTTTACTTAATATGAATGTGGATATGATCTACGACATTCTATTTGTCCCAATTTGATTTATAAGGCAGGGAAGGCCACAGATTTGAACAGATATTTAACCAAAGATGATATCTGAGTGGCCAATGAGGAGGATCCTCAAGTTATTTTTCCATTACAAAATGCAAATTAAAACTACAGTGACATGCAGCTGCACGCTGCTTAGAGGGGCCAAAGCGGCTGCCCACCGGGTGCTGGTGAGAATGTGAACGGACGGGACTCGGGCTCTCATTCACTGCTGGGAAGAATGTGAAACAGTGCAAGAACTGTGGAAGATAGTTCGGCAGGTTTTAAGCTAAACATGCACCTACCACACGGCGCAGCCACTCCACTCAGAGGTATTTTTACCCAAAAGGGAGAAGGTTTTTCTATACAAATACCTGTACATTGATGTTATGTCAACTTCATTGCAGTTGTCCAAACCTATAAACAACTAAAATGCCCACCCACAGATGAAGAGAGAAATTGTTCCTCCATCCATACAGCGGGGCAGACTCAGCAACAGAAGGGTGAACTGCTGATACGTAAGGCAGCATGGAGAAATCTCAGAATAATTATTCGGAGTGAAAAAAAAAAGCAGACAAAAAGGGAGTGCATATCTCATGACTCTGTGTGTAAAATTCTTGAACACGCAAACTAATCCATAGTGACAGAAAGCAGGTCCGTGGCTGCCTGGGGAGAGACGCCCCGGGAGATAGGGAGGAAGGAGAGGCGTTTGAAAAGCCGTGAAGAGGCTTTAGGGAGAGGGCTTTGTACATCCCGACTGCAGTGATGCTTCACGAATGTGTACATATGTCAAAACGTATTAAATTGTCCATCTTTAATATGTGTGTCTAATTGTGTGTCAATTACACCCCAATAAAGCTGTTTTCAAAAATCCATTTTAAACTTGGAATTTACCACCAAGAGAATACAGATAAGAATGAGGCCTTCCAAAACACTAGAGAAAAAATGAAATAGTAAAGAAAACAGCTCACAAGGCCAAGATAGGGAAAGAAAAGGGATAACAAAGCATAAATAACAGATGCATCCACAAACACGTCTGTTTGGACAATAAACACTCTATTTAAAGAAAACCATCCAGATATGCACTCCTCACACAGGGCACCCTAAAATAAAATACTTAAATCTTAAAAAGAAGAGGAAAGCAAAGATATGTTAGGCAAGCACAAACAGTAAGAAAGGCAGTTGGTGATGAGAGTATCAGATAAAGCCAAAAAGTGCTGAAAGAGGCAGGAGCTTGACTCCGAAGAGCAATCCAAGACCCAGCGAGGGCGCAGCAAGCATTAACCTTTGAGCAGGGAATAACTTACCATCCAAATCCACAGAGCAGAGACCGTAAGAAATGCAGCTGGAAATCAGCAACAAAAAGGCAAGTGTTCGCCCCAAGGAGGAAGCTACATAAAGGCACACTTGGTTTCATCGTGCCCATTTTTTATGAGAATGGTGAGATTGCTTCGCATGAGTGGGAGAAGGTTTACATCCTCCAACAGTGACTGTCAGGACACAGCTTGAGGGGTGCACAGGGGCCTCTCAGCCCTCCCTCCCACCTGCCCAGCCCTCCTTGGGGCCACGAGGAGAGGAGGCAAAGCAGACTGTCCTCGACCATCACAGTGATGGCGTGTGAGAAACTGCTCCTTCTCCCGAAGGCAAACCCAGCTCAGAGCTGCTCTCCCTTCGCCCTAGCGCCGTCTCCAGCCCGAGGAAACGCCTCACCTTGGGCCACCCCAGAAGGAGCTAGCGCGCGCTGACCTGCAGCTTCCTGACCCAAATAGCCAGACCTTCCTCAGGTTTGCCTGCAGGAGGATTGGTGTGTCCTGCAACTCACATGCTTTTCCATCAAAGTAAATGCCCATATTGAAGGAGTCAAGAGTAAACACCCAGGTCCACAGTCGCAGCGCGGTAAGAACGCGACGAGGACATGGTGAGAATGGGCCAGGCGTCACTGAGCCCCACCGTCCTGTGTCGTGCTGGCTAAGGCCCCGTGCTCCGTCCTGTAAGAAGCCAGCCGGGTGCCTCTCGGGGTTCTGGCATCCCTGGGGGGTTGCACCCTGTGCTCACTCTGGCTGGAAGCCCCCAGCCCCAGCAGAGGCTGTTCACCCCTTCCTGGGCTTCTGCCACCACTCTCTTCTCCTGAGTCAACACAAAGGCCGGTGCCCGGTTACATCCTCTACCAACACTCCTCCAAGAGCCCAAACTACTGCAGTCTCAGGAGGTGGGAAAAGCTTGAGCTCAGAAAGGCAAAAACCTTGCACATCTTCCAGCAGGACCCCTGGAGTCAAGCTGCTCCCACAGAAGGGACACCAGCCCAGACCGATAAACGAGACCTTCTCCAGTCACAGGAGGGACACCAGCACAGATGACTAAACAAGACCTTCTCCAGTCACAGGAGGGACACCAGCACAGGCCGATAAACGAGACCTTCTCCACCCACAGGAGGGACACCAGCGCAGGCCGCTAAACAAGACCTTCTCCACTCGCCCCTCGAAGAAGCCCATGACCTCCTCCCTCCCGTTGGTCCTGGGAGCCACGTGCTCCTGCACTCTTGCCTTGAACCCAGTCCCAGCTCTGGGAGCTCCTGCCCACCACCCCTAATCAAATGGGGAAACTGAGGCTGGGAGCGGATGAGGGACTCAGCCGAGATTGTAACCCTAGCAGGTTTGTAGCCCACTGTGCAGTGAGTCGATGCGCAGAGACGGGGCATTGCAGGGGTGGCAGCAGGGAAAGACTTCGGTAATTGTAGGTCACCCTCAAATCCACCTGCCCAGGACGTGTGGGATGGGTTCTTAAGGGGTCTGGGCAGGTGACGGGCTGAAGTGTGGGAACCGCTGATGGTGGAGAAGTGAGAAGTCCTGAGACAGGAGAGCGAAGAACCCGCATTCCTGTGCTTTACTGGTTCCTTGGTGGGGGTCTGCTGCTAGAATTCAGGACCTGAAAGACCCAGGGCCAGAGAGACTCTCTGGAGGCAGAATGGGGAGCAGGTGCTCAGCCTCCGCGGACTCGCCCTGCGTTGGAGCTGCAGGGAAGTGGGAGGAAGCACACCCTGGTCAGGGTCTCACCACGATTCTGCCTGACGCCTGTCTGGGACGATTGTTAACCCCGTGAGGGTGACTCAGTGCGAGGCAGGATCCAATATGGGTTTATCGTGCACGCGGACGCCCAATGAGAGCCAGATATTTGAAAATGCAGGTTCCCAGGCGTCTCGGCAGCACCATCAAGTGGGTCAGCGGCTGCTCCATCTGGCCCCGCGTCGCGCAGGCTTCGGTAAGACGCGCCTGGCTTCAGGCAGAGGAGTGACTGTCAGTGTCTGTGCGTGTCTCTGTGTGTCTTTGATGACTGTGTCTGCCAGTGTGTGTCTGTGTGAGACCATGTGTATGAGTGTGTGTGTGTGACTGTGTGAGCAAATGTCTCTGTGTGCCTGTGCATCTCTGTGTGCTGTGTCTGTGTGTGTCTGAATGACCATGTGTGTCTGTCTTTGAGAGTGTCTGTGTGCTGTTTGTGTGTGTCTCTGTGTGCTGTGTGTCTGAATGACCACGTGTGTGTCTGTCTTTGAGCATGTGTTTCTCTGTGTGCTTTGTGTGTCTGTGTCTCTGTGTGCTGTGTGTGTCTGTGTGTGTCTGAATGACCATGTGTGTGTCTGTCTTTAAGTGTGTGTCTCTGTGTGCTATGTGTGTCTAAGTGTGTCTCTGTGTGCTGTGTGTGTCTGAATGATCATGTGTGTGTCTGTTTTTGAGTGTGTGTGTCTCTGTGTGCTGTGTGTGTCTAAGTGTGTCTCTGTGTGCGGTGTGTGTCTGTGTGTGTCTGAATGACCATGTGTGTGTCTGT
>PVKP010042318.1:0-18152 GCA_004027715.1 Plecturocebus donacophilus
CTTTTCTCTCTTTTTCTAAAATCTCTTCCTCTTTCTCTCTTTCATTCTTTTTATTCTAAAAAAAAAAAAAGAGGTGAAACATTTAGGAGGTGATTAGGCAATGAGGGCTCTACCATCTTGGATGGGACTAGTACCTTATAAAAGGGCTGGAGAGAATGGCCAGCCTGTCCCCTATGTGAGGACACAGCATTCAAGGTACCAAATTTCTATTATTTATAAGCTACCCAGCCATAGGTTTCATTACAGGAGCACAGATGGACTAAGACAGGGGGAATACGCTCGTGTTTTTGAAAGACAGGTTGAGTTAAGAGATTCCTTCCTGAAACTGATCGTGTTAATTGAGATCATTGCTGTGTTTTCAAGTGCCTCAGTCAGCTGTATGTTCAGAGTCCTAACTAGCCTGAAATTACCCCTCAGGACTGAAATATCAGGTTTCTAGAGCTAAGGAGAAGATATTTTTAAAATTTTAATTGAATTATGGTAAAAAAATTGTTCATTAACCATTAACTTTATTCATATATCAAGAAAATAAACCTATTTCATATTACTAGGCATATTTTAAAACCATAAAAAACCTTATTGTCATGCTAGAAAAAAGATTTTCAGAGTTGAATGAAAGTGAAGGATGGATTAAAAAAGGATTCAGAGTCTAGCTTTTGAGAATGATGTGCTCTAAAGTTGGACATTCTGAGATTCTAATGGTTGCATAATATTGGACACATTAGTGAACTTCTCTAAGTCTATTTTCTCCTTTGAAAAGTGAAGAAAATAAGAGTACTTTTCACACTGATTCAGAAAAGGATTAAACAAGAGAAAACATAGAATTCTTGACACACTGCCTGGCATATAGTAAGCACATAATAAATGCTAGATATAATAATTAGCTATATATTAGTTTCCCTTTCTAAAGCTGGAGACAGTATTACTGACATCAAAACTGAGGTACACTTGTTCCATACCAACCCCCAATTGCTTTTTTTTTCACCTTCCAGAAAGCCTGGAAGAGAGCGCCTTTAAATTTGTCCATTTATATATGCATACGCATGTATGTATGTTTGTGTCTATGTACTTTGCATGTATTTTGACATACTGGCCTGTGCACAAGGTATAGAATTCAAACAGATTTTATATAGTAGCAGTTCTGAAAGTATAGTACAGGGCCCTCCCAGGGTTCCCAAGACCCTTTCCATGGGTCCACAAGATGGAACTATGTCCATAATAAGGCTAAGATGCTATTTGCCTTTTTCACTCTAATTCAAAAGTGCACAATGGTGTTCTTCAGAGGCACCATGATGTGTGATATCACAACAGACTGAATGCGGCAGCAAGTTTGAGGATCCAGCTGTCTATCCTAATCCAGACATTAAAGAGAGTTATAAAAATGTCAAACGGGCCAGGCATGGTGGCTCAGGCCTGTAATCCCAGCACTTTGGGAGGCCGAGGTGGGCGAATCATAAAGTCGGAGTTCCAGACCAGCCTGACCAGCATGGTGAAAGCCCGTCTCTACTAAAGATACAACAAATTAGCCAGACATGGGGATGTGCTCCTGTAATCCCAGCTATTTGGAAGGCTGAGGCAGAAGAATCATTTGAACCCAGGAGGCGGAGGTTGCAAGCCAAGATAGTGCCATTGCACTCCAGCCTGAGTAAGAGGGTGAGACTCCATCTCAAAAAAAAAAAAAAAAAGCTCAACAATGCCACTCTTTTCACTAGTACTTGTTTAACAAAGCATAGTTATTTTTCATGTAAAATGTTATGTTAACAAATAATGGGTTTATTATTGCTATTTTTAAATGAATCAGTAAATACATATTTTTTAGATTTCTATGTTAATTTCTAATATAGTAAATATTCATAGGAATTTTACTCATGTAAACAAAACTTCTCGGGCTCTTTAGCAACTCTTAAGAGTAAAGGAGCCCTGAAACTAAAAAGTTTTGCAACTACTGACATACAGTGAGAAATAAGTCTTTCCCCCATTCCTAACTATCCCCTACTAGTCTCACATGGTTTTGAGATTCATATTTGTATTGTCCACATACTCTAATAACATCCAAAACAGGAAATTACCATACATGTAAACCTTTGGATATCTGGTAGAAGCAAATGCAAAATCTCTCTGGAAGGACTTACCCTTAACTCAGGCCCTACAAAACATCCACAGAATTAATTGCTAGGAATTTCAGATATTGGGATTATTCAAGTCTTTAAAATAGCTATGTTCAAAATGAATAAATATATCAATGAAGGAATAAAAAATATAAGAGAGAAACAAAATTCTACAAATAGAAGAGGCTAAGTAGATTTGAAAAAGAATCAAATAGACCTTCAAGAACAATACAGTAATTGACATTAGAAACTCAAAGGAAGAGTTATATAGCAGATTAGATGCAGCTAAAAAGAGAATCAGCAAGTTAGAAAGTTAAAATCAGTAAGTTAGAAAGTTTATGAATAAAGAATAGTACATCAGAAATAATTAAAAAGTGATTATTTCTTTGGATAAACTAATACATCTTTTTGGGTTATGTTGGACTGGAAGATCATTCTCTAAGGCAACTTTTATATGTTTCTGTTCTGATCCATGCTATATTATAAAGTCAGGCTTATTTGTATGTTTTTCTATATGTGTATGTGGAGGGTTTTCACTGCAACTCTCATATATAGATGACAAAAATGGGGGATCTCATTTGTGGAGGGTCTCAGGGGAATAAAAAGAAAGAAAAAAGAGATAATGAGAATGGATTTCAAACTTTGAAAGAGAATTATTTAGCTATTTAATATATTTAGAACTATTCTATTAGCTCAAAGATAATGTTAAGAAAAGTTAAAAATGAAATTTTCTGGCAGTCATAGACATGATATTGATTTTTCTTACCCTGCCATTGGCTGATAGATACCTAAAGAAATGTGAGTGTCCCAAATGCCTCAGTAATATCTGGAACGGAAAACATGCAGCATGTTTTCAAGAGTATACACCAAAAGGAAGGCCTCTGAACTTATCCCTTTCAAGGTCCTTTGCCACCTCCAGCCTTTGTCCTAGGTCTGTAGCCTGCAGACAGCAGATCATGGGACCACTCACCCTCCACAATCATGTGAGTCAATTCTTCCCAATAAATATTTGATAGATAGTTAGATAGATAGATATAGGATGGATGGATGGATAGATAGATAGATAGATAGATAGAGAGATAGATAATAGATGGATTGATTCTGTTTCTCTGGAGAACCCTAATATAGATTTTGTTTGTTTCTGAGATTGGTTCTAAGGAAACAAAATGCTACAGATGAATTTTCTGAATTGGTTCCAGGGTTTCTAGAATTGGCTCCCTAATTTGATTAGATTTGAAGATACTAATGACTATTTTCAGTAGTAAAGAGAGCACTGATAATTTATGGCATACTCTGGCAATGGAGATGCACAAAATATCTGCACTGGATATGCCTAGTCAACCATTTATAAGGATCAAAAAGCTTAGTGACTGCATATCATATATATATAGAGGGAGAGAGAAAATTTGGGAAAACTGGTGAGTATGATAAGGTTGGCTGATTATGCCCAGTACTGCTGGACAAAATGGTATAAGAAAAGGATGAATTCAGGAATTCGAACTCTCAGCTTGAGCACTGCATAAATGACCTAAAGGCTTCTATGTATGCCCTGAAGAAAGCCATTATTTCCTATAGCCAAAGAGCTGAGATTGCTGAAAATCAAAACCAGAATCTCATCTTGCAACTGGCTGCAATACAATACAAGTTAAACTCATAGCCTCACAGGGTGTCTACTGTTAAAGTGAGGACATAAACTAGGAAAGTATAAGATCCTATAAATTGGGATGGGGACATGTGAGAGAACTTTGATCATGCTGGGAACATTGAGTTCCATCTGGTAGTTTTCTTTGCCAGTAGAAGAGGCTCCCCCATCCCACAGCAGAACAGCCTTCCCACCTGCAGTGCAAGTGGCCTCCCAACAACCAGTGGTAGCACTTACCCACCCCAGTGGAAGCAGCCTCTCCACCCCATCCAAAGGGATTAACCCTCAATTTCCTAGGAAATTGTCAAGCCCCCACCCCAGGGAACTGCCTTGAAGACTGCTGATCCACCTCAGGAGCCACCCTCACCACCTCCCTTTGCTTCTACACTTATTACTAGATTTGTCCCAGCAGGCTCTGAAAGGTGAGGTACAAAGGTACAAAGGTACCCAAGAGGAGGTGTGCCACGCTCCAGAACAACTACTTGAGTTTTCGTATTTATACAGTCATAAATCCAGGGAACAGAAGTGGAAATGCAAATTAAAGGTTTAGAGCCAAGCGCAGTGGCTAATGCCTGTAATCCCAGCACTCTGGGAGGCTGATGCAAAAGGATCACTTGATCCCAGGAATGTGAGACCAGGCTGGGCAACAAAGTGAGACCCCATCTCTATGAAAAAATTTTAAAAATTAGCCAGCATGGTGACACCCATCTGTGGTCCCAGCTACTCGGGAGGCTAAGGCAGGAGGGTCACCAGAGCCTAGGAGGTCAAGGTTGCAGTAGGCTATGTTCATGCTACTGCACTCCAGCCTGGGCAACAGAGTGAGACCCCCCTGCCTCAGTACAAAAAAATAAGGTTTGGGGAAATGGTGGCAGGAACATAAAGTTTAACCCAATCAAGTTTTTTGATATGGGCTCACTAGGCAGAAATTCTGCATTAAATGTTGAGCTCAAGGAGTCAGAAAGGGCTCTACATTTTTGTTGGTTGATTGGCTGAAACATGGACCAAAAGTTGGCCCACAGTGAATTAATTTATATATCACACCTGCATTGGTTTAACGTAGAGGAAGAGATTCAAGGGTTTAGGGAAATTGAAATCTTAGAGTGGATTTGTCATCTAAGTCCTGCTCATTCAAACTGGGAGGGTCCAGAAGATAGACCTTTCACCAATATTGTGAGAAACAACTTTGTGAGAGGAGCCCTAGCATCCCTGAAAAGCCTTGTGATTGCTCTTGTCTGTAGGCCACACCTCACATTGGAAGGTGCAGCCAGAGTTAAAATTATATGCAATGAGAGGAATTGGATCCTGCACGGCAGAGGCCAAGCAGCAACACTTAACTGCCAAAGACAAGGTGGGTGTGGCTACCATCATGGACAGCAGAGTCACAGCCGCACGCTGAATAGTCTGACTCATAAACCCATGGCAATGGCTGGCTGATCACAGCGTTCCTAGAAGTAAAATTGGTAGTAAACCTAGTAAATTCTTACTTGATTTGGATAAAGAGAAAAGTTCTAGGTTAAGTGAACAAAGTCTAACTTGCATTATAACAACAGAGAGCCAAAACCCCTCAATGAAGTTCCAGACAAGATAATTTACAACCCCTTGATTGAAGGGGAGGTCAGGTCCCCTTGAAGAAGGATCGTATTCACTGCTTAAAAGTTGCGTTAATACACCTCCCTGCCTTATCCAAAGGGAACTATGACCTTTTATCAGAGTAACTCTACATTGGGGAAAAGGAAATAATCAGACCTTTTCAGGACTACTAGACCCTGGCTCTGAACTGACACTAATTCCAGGAGACCCAAAATGTCACTGTGGCCCTCCAACCAGATTAGCGGATTATGAAAGTCAGGTGATCAGTAGAGTTTAGCCCACATTCATCTCATAGCGGGCCCTGAGCTATTTCAGTCAGTGGGTGCTTGAACCCATTCTGTGATTATTTCCCCAGTTTTGGAACTTCAAGCAATGCAGCTCACTGTCCACTTTCCTTGGGAGGAGAAATGGCCAGACATAGAAGTACGCATTTGTTCATGAGCTATGGCCAATGGTTTAGCTGGAAGGTCAGTGACTTGGAAAAACCATGTTAGAAAATTGATGGCAAAGATGTTTAAAGAAGCAGTCTATGAACAGACTTTCTATGGACAAAAAAATGTCAACATATTTGTGTCCCATGTGAATGTTCACCAAAGGGTGACCAGAGCAGAGCAGTATTTTAATAATCAAATGGATAGGGTGACCTGTTCTGTGGATACCAGTCAGCCTCTTTCCCCAGCCACCCCTGTCATCACCCAATGGGCTCATAAACGAGGTGGCCATGGTGGCAGGCAGAGAGGTTATGCAAAGACTCAGCAACACAGACTTCCACTCATCAACACTGACCTGGCTACAGCTACCACTGAGTGTCTATACTCATACAAATAATTGATTGATTAATAAGAAAGAACATTTTTCCTTAGAATGCGAACTGATTAAATGCAGAATTGATTATTAAATTAAAAAATCACTACTTGGCAACCACCATAATAATATCATTTCAGACAAGAAATATCAGTGGATGCTAAAACTAATGGGTGAATTTAATGCAAAATGGGATTTTTTTTGAGACAGGATCTCACTCCTGTCACCTAGGCTGAAGTGCAGTGGCTGGATCACTGCAGCCTCAACTTCTCATGCCCAGGTGATTCTTCCACCTCAGCCTTCTGAATAGCTGGGACTATAGGCATGGGCCACTACACCCAGCTGAATTTTGTATTTTTAGTAGAGATGGGGGGTTTCACCATGTTGCCCAGGCTGGTCTCAAACTCCTCGGCCTCAGAGTTGGGATTACAGAGATGAGCCATTGTGCCCAGCCAGAATGGAATATTTAAATAGTCTCAAAATACCTTCCATAAAATACTTACTAATTTTAAAAATAATAATAATTTTACAGTAAAGAGGACTGGCAGACACCTCTTAATTAAGTGATCAAAGTGAACATCACCATTAATAAGACAAATTGAAATTGTACACCACCAATAGGATGCAAAGAGAAGACCACACACCGCGTCACTTCTGTGCTATTCCTACCAAAAACGAAAAGCATTGCCTGACTCTAATTCTGAGGAAATATGAGACAAACTCAAATTAAGGAGCATTCCACGAAATAACAGTAATTGACTAAAGTGTGAAGGTCATGGAATGAAGGAGAGACTGAGAACTTCCCCACACTGAAGAGGATTAAAGAGGCACAACAACCAAATGCAGAGCTCAATCCTGGACCTCTGCGGTAATCACACTTACTGCAACAGCTGGGGAAACTTGAATGGTGTCTACAGGTTCGATGTTAGTGATGTATTCATGTTATTAAGACTTTTCTGATTTGGGTGGTCATATTATTGTTATATAGAAGAATGTCCTTGGGTGCAGGAATGATACACTCCAATATTAAAGTGATGTGCCATCATGCCAATAATTTCCTCTGCAACAGTTGGGGAAAACAAAGTCATTATATATTCTTGCCAGTTTTCTTTAAGACTGAAATTATTTCAAAATAAGAAGAAAAAATTAAATTGGAAGTCATCCAACTTTTTAGGTAAGGCCCAAGACTACAGAATTTATAACTGAACTATTGTGTACTCCCCGAAGGACATTTGCTTTTAGCAATTCATAAGATTTCTTTAAAAATCAAGTATTTTTTCTGGCATACAAATATGACTCCCACACGCAAAGCTAATCTACAGTGTGAGAAGTGCAGACACTGGTTACGCTGGTAGGAGGACGCAGGGGAAGTGGTGGCTGGAAGTAAGCCCTGAGGAGTTCCTGCAGCTCTCCATGCTTCCTGATCTGGGCTCTGGGTGCAGGGGTGTGTGTCCTTTACGTACATGTACACCCTCCTGCTGCACTCAGTGTTTGTACTCTTTTCTGTGTACATATTACATTTCAATAAAATGTAAACTTAAACTTAAAAAAAGTTAGAAAACAAACAGGTGCAGTGACTCATGCCTGTAATCCCAGCACTTTGGAAGGCCAGGGTGGGTGGATTGCTTGAGCCCAGGAGTTCGAGACCAGCCTGGGCAACATAGTGAGACCTCATCTCTCCAAAAACATCAAAAAATGAGGCGGGAGATCACTTGAGCCTTGGAAGTTGAGGCTACAGTGAGCCATGATTGCACCACTGCACTCCAGCCTGAGTGACAGAGTGGGACACTGCCTCAATTAAAAAAAAAAAAAAAAAAAGACATAGGCCTTGGTCTTAAGAAATCCACAATCCATCATAAACACAAGATGATGACAGCTTGTCACAGCTGTATGGCTGACACCCAGGAACCAACAGCGAATCACCAGACTAACCTACAAAGCAGCTCTAAATCTGCAGTTTAGCAGGAATTCAAGGGAGAAGGTTACTGGGGCCCAGAAAAGTAAAATATATATATATATACACTCACTCATTGGCTCTCCATACACTCACTCATCAACTCCCCATTTCTTCTTCTCACATAAAAGTTGTAAATGGGTATCAAGATTCTATTTTACTACCATCTTATCACTGCCTTCCTCTCATAATGGGAGGGAACATTTGAAAGATGTTTATTTAAAGGGATTCAGTCAGTAGAAAGCCCCCAGTGGTACCTTAACAGTTGTGAGCCTAAGTGAGCCCACATGGGGCTGATGTGCTGTAAGATAGGGGAAATGAGGGAATCAGCAGTGGTCTCACCATGTCGCTGGCCTCCAGGTTATCAGCCAACGTCCATCACTTCCTACCTGCTGCCAAGGAGAAGACCCTGGTGCTCCTTGGACTGAACCTTGGCCCAGGACTTGCTTGAAGCTATGAGCACAGCTTTGAACCCCAACTTTCTAGAACTGATCACCATGAGAGGACAGAACCCAGTGTCCTGGGGTAAAACCCAAGGGGCAGCAGCCCCACCAGGGAGACATGTACCCAGTCTGGACTAGTCCCTACTGCATTGTTTTCACCCTCATGAAGGTCTCTCATGCTTCTTCCTTTGACAGGAAGGACTTGGGGGAAGTCCCTCTGATTTCCCCCTCTGTGACACTGGTCTGCTTTGGCCACTTGACGTGTGTGGGCTTCCTGAAGTCTCTGTTGCTGCAGAGCAGGGTATATCACTTTGCCCATGGTCAAAGAAGAAAGGAAAGTCTCCGCCCACCTGAGACAGAGCGGCCATCAGTCATCACCAGTACCCCTCAGGTCTTTCTTTGCTGGACTTGTGTCAGGGCTAGGAGCTGGGGAAGGTTCAGTCCAGGAGACCTAGGTTTTAGCTGTGCTTCTACGCTAGCTCTGAGATGACAAGCAAATTATTTGTCATGTCTTCCCCTTGGTTTCCTAATCTGGACTATAGAAAGAAGATATTTTAAAATCTCTAAAATCCTCTAGAATATAAATTCCATGATGATGTCATCTTGCAGAATAAGTGTTCAATAAAATATTTGATCAGAAATAGGCTGGGTACAGTGGCTCACTCCTGTATTCCCAGAACTTTGGGAGGCTGAGGTGGGTGGATCATTTGAGGCCAGGAGTCTGAGATAAGCCAGCCAACATGGCAAAACTCCATCTCTACTAAAAATACCAACAATTAGCTGGGCGTCATGGCACACACCTGTAATCCCAGCTACTCAGGAGGCTGAAGCATGAGAATTGCTTGAACCCAGGAGGCAGAGGTTGCAGTGAGCCAAGATGGCACCACTGCCCTCCAGCCTGGGCAACAGACCGAGACTCTCTCAAAAAATAAAAATAAAAAATTGTTTAAAAAGGAAATAGTTAGCCAGGCATGGTGGCTCAGGCCTGTAATCCCAGCACTTTGGGATGCCAAGGCAGGTGGATCATGAGGTCAGGAGTTCGAGACCAGCCTGGCCAACATGATAAAACCCCATCTCTACTAAAGATACAAAATGTTAGCCGGGCGTGGTGGCACACGCCTGTAATCCCAGCTACTCAGGAGGCTGAGGCAGGAGAATCATTTGAATCCAGGAGGCGGAGGTTGCAGTGAGCCGAGATCATGCCATTGCACTCCAGCCTGGTGACAGGGTGAGACTCCATCTCAAAAAAAAAAAAAAAGGGAAATAAACGAATCTCTTCTGAGGTCAGCTGCCCCATGTCTCATCCGCTTGGCCTGCCTCTGACTTCAGCCACAACTATGATGAGCAGACAGGCCCTGTGAAGCTCAGACTCACCCTGTGACAGTGTCCCACCTCAAGGCCAGCCCTGCAAGTCTTTCTGCTTTCTGTCTCCGCTTCTGGCTCAGCCTCACTGCCTCACAATCTCAAACGCAAGAGAAACATTTTACTTCTTCGTTCCTCGAAGTCATTACTTGCACATGATCTAAGACTGAGCAAAGATTTTCTAAATAGAACAAATTAAAAGCATTAACCATAGAAAAGACCAACAAATTGGACTGGTATTCCTAAAAAGACATCCTTAAGAGAGTCAAAATACAAACTATGGGCTAAGAAAACATATTTGCAATATATGTATTTAGCAAAGGACTCAAATCCAGAATAAAGAATTGCTGCAAGTCAGTAAGAGAAAGACGAAAGATGACATATTACTCCATTCGTATAGACTTCAAAAAAAGGGTAAAATTTCCATTAATGGTAACAGAAGTCGGAATAGTGATTATCTCTGAGTGGAGTATTACAGAGAATGATTACAAGGGTTGTTACTAGGCTGATGGAAATGGTCAGTATCCCAATCTCAGTGGTGATTCCACAGGTGTATACAACGGATTTTATGTAAAATTAATTGAGGTGTACACTTTGTGCACTTCGCAACAGGTAAGCTAGAGTTCAATAAAAAAGAGGGGGAAAAGTTTCCAGGCTATTTTAGGTTGCATGCTCACTCCTGCAGCCAAGGGAATAGCGTGTGCTGACTGGCTGGGGACTGGGTCCCACGGCCCATCCCGAGGGCTGAGGATGGAGTTCATCCACTCAGACCAAAACTGGACAGAGGAGGGGGAAAAAAGATGTTCTAATGAAGACAACTGATTCCTAGTGGTCAGGACAGAGGTGGGCCTTACCTTTAGCAAGTGGAGCTGGAAAACACAGGCGAGAGAGAAAGACAGAGATGGAGAGACAGAGAGATGGAGAGACAGGGACAGAGACATGCAGAGTAACCAGCCCTTGGCTTTCCAGTGCTTTGTTCTCCTCCTGTGAGTGAAGCTGCACTTCCTATCCGGGGGCTCTGTAAGAGTTCCCTGTATCTGTGGGGGAACCTGTTATTCTTTTTGGCCATCTGGCATTTCGAGCCTGCTTTTAATTGTTTGGGGAAGTTCCCCACCTTATGAATCTTGACAGGAGGCAGAGTTGCCTCCCACTCTCAGTGCTGAAAATGCCAATGCTCGTCATCGAAGCTCAGCCAAGGAGATGGCCGCGCTCCAGAACCACAGGGACCACAGGGGACATCGGTGTGGAGGACTTAGTCATAGAAGAGTCCAGTCCCGCAGTGTGGGCGCAGGCCAGCATTCATGGGGTCAGAGGAGCGAGTAGCAGCAGCCGGTGCCCAGCGCCATGGCCTCACAGTCCTCAGGCCCCATTCTAAGGTGTGATGTTTGGCCCTTTCGCCAGCTGGGAGACCCAAATCTGATCCTCTGTCCTTCCTGCCAATCCTCTACCCCATTCTACATCCTTTCAGAAATTCCTTTTTGGCCAAAACCAGCCAATTCACGTACACTGCGTGAAACCAGAAACCCTGATTGATCATAACATCCTTTCAGAAAATCCCCCCTTTTAGTTGATACTAATCGGTGAAGGCTCTGTTACTTGCAACCCAGAGAAGCAACACCTGAATCCAAAAGAATGCTTCTACTGAGCGAATTTTCCACACCATCACGTGGTCACAAGGAAGCTGTCTGGTGGCAAAAGACCCTTAACACCCCACAAATCGCATGACAGGAGGAAAGGGGGCTAAGCCAACATGTGTGAATTACAGTTAGGTCCTCACCTTATGTTTAGTTCTCACCATAAATCCACAAAATAGGCATTGCACTGCTGTGCTCAGGTTGCCATCACCACGTACCACAGACTGCAGGGCTTAAACCACAGACATTTTTGTTTTCTCACAGTTCTGGAGGGAGGAATTCTAAGGTCAACATGCAAGAAAATTCTGTTTCTGGTAAAACCTCCCTTCCTAGCTTGCAGACGGCCGCCTTCTCACTGTGTCTTTGCATGGCCCTTCCTCTGTGTGTGCACCGACAAAAAGATCTCTAGTATCTCTTCCTGTTCTTACGAGGAAGGACACCAGTTCTATCAGATTAGGGCCCCACCTTACATGACCTCACTTAACTGTTACCTTCTTAGAGGCCCTGTTTCCAAATACAGCCACACTGCAGGTTAAGTCAGGAAATGAATTCCTGGAGCACACAATTCAGTCTGTAACAAGTATTATCCCAATATTGCAAACAAGAAACAGGAGGTTAGCATTCTTGTCCAAGGTCTAGACAAAGCCTTGGCACTTTTCAGTCTTGCTTATGGTTTTCAGTCTTTCTTATCAAATCCTGGAAATTCAAGCCTCCAAGTATGAAGTAGAAGAAAAGTGTGGTACATCACAGAGTAGTAAGAAATAAACGAACCTGAGATGGAACAGGTGTGACCGTCCTCCAGTCGGCCCTGGAGTCAGAGGCTGGAATAACCCAGACATACCCACTGGCTCCTCTGCAAGCTTCAGCCACGCCCGTAGCTGGCGCACCACTGCCTCGTAGCGCCTTGGGTCCTGCGTTTGGGTCCTGACTCTCACGTGACTTCGTGAGTCCCAACAAAGACTCCTTCCTTGACCAAACTTTAGTCAGGCTCCTTTAAGCCCTCTTCTCATTTAGGCGTTGATCTTGGCCTGCTGAGCCCAGTTTTAGCAATGAATCTTGTTAAGTCCATCTGCTGCGATTCTCCCACCCTCAACATCCAATCAAGCTGTTCCTCCTCCTAATCAAGTTCCTCTGAGTAGTTTTCCATCCACTCCCCTACTCTGCTCATTGGCTGTAAATCCCCCCTTATCCCTGATGTATCTGGGGTTGAATTCAATCCTCTGACCTATTGCAATAATCTTGACCCTTATTGCAATAGTCTTGAATAAAAAATTCGTTGCTGTTTTTCACAGATATCAGGATAATTTTTCTTTAACAGTTTATTAGGGGCAAGACCACATCTCCCATTTCTCCTTACGTATCTCCCCAGCACATAGTTGTGCTTCAGCTGGTGTTCCATCAAGAGGCAAGTGAGTGGGTGGGTGGGTCGGTGAAACCTAAAAGTCCCATGGCCTCGCTACAGAGAAAATCAAAGAGCCCCCTGAAGACTATGAACAATGGACAGTGGGATGAGCCTTAGAAACAGGAAGATGGAAGAGAATAAAGGGAAGAAAACAGGATTCCTAGCAGCATGTCAGATTCAATTGGAATCACCCTTACGCTATCACTTTGGGACCCTCCAGAAGCAAAGGGCCCCAGCCTTGATGGCCTGAGGGTGCCAGGTCCAAGGGGCAGCACTTGGCAAGGGACAAACACTGGATAATTATTCTGGCCCCGGCTTTGGTGCTCTCAGTTCTGCGAGGTTAGGCAAATCAGCTAAGGTCTGTGGTCCTCAGCCTTCCCATGCATGAAATGGCAGTAACAATGGCTCCCTCACAGGTGCAAGTGAGCTCGTCAGTGAAATAATTTGTTTTCGTGTTTAGTACGCATGATATTTACTGAGAAGAATGCAAATGCTCTTTCTAGGTGGTATTCAGGAGGTGGGTTGAGGACCTGTCTTTGTCTGTCTGTTTTGATCATGGTATTTTTGCCCAAATGTGCACATCAATGGGACTAACAAAATTTTGAAAGAAAAATGACAGCTGTGCAAAACTGGTGCGTGGAAGAAAATGAATGTCATGATTTGGGACTGCCAGGTCCTCCAGGCCCCTGCAGCAAACCAATGGGTCAGGGGCTTTGTTGAGAGCTAACCAGGATGAAAGATTGGCTCCTTTGAGAGTTGGCGAGCCGTCCAAATCAATGTCTGGGGAGGTAGAGCCAACTCAGACTCTCCTGGGTTGGTCCTTGTCTCTGAAGGCAGGGTCTGTCAGTGAAATGTGGTGGGTGGTGATAGTGTAGTTCTCTGGGCAGATGTAGGCCGGGCAATGCCAGCAGCTGGCTGTGGGTCATCTGCCCAATATGTCACAGAGGACTGGCCTACAGCTGGGGCTCAGGACACAGTCCAAATTTGCAGAAGAGATCATCTGGGCTGGCCTGAGTAGGCAGCAGCGTGCTTTACAGCAAGGATCCTGCCCAGAGGCAGGCAACTGGAGCACCTCCAAAGATAAGCACTACAGAGGGATGACGGAGAGAACGAGAGGCCAGAGAGGAGGGAAGGGGACCAAAGGGGTACCTGTGGAGGCGGGGCAGTGGCAGCTTACAGGGCCCTCCCCCACAGGGTCCAAGGGTCTCCCAACCCAGTTAACAATTATCTTCATTATCATCCTAGCCAAAACACTGCTTCCTTTCACTGAGGAAAAGTTATTTTTTATTTTAATTTTCTTTTGAGAAAGACAGAAGGTCTCACTCTGTTGCCCAAGCTGGAGTGCAGTGGTGCCATCTTGGTTCACTGCAACCTCCACCTCCCAGACCCCAACGATCCTCTCACCTCAGCCTCCCAAATAGCTGGGACCACAGACACGCACCACCATGCCCAGCTAATTTTTGTATTTTTAGTAGAGACAGGGTTTCGGCATGTTGCCCAGGCTGGTCTCAAACTCCTGGACTCAAGTGATCTTCCCACCTCGGCCTCCCAAAGTGCTGGGATTACAGGTGTGAGCCACTGTGCCTGGCCACAAATGTTATTTTTAAAGCACTTACACATTCCTGGTGGAAGGTAAGTACCCTCAGCACCCATTTCCTGAAACATCTTTTAATCATCACAATACAGAGATTGTATTATTATCTCTATTTACAGACCGGGCAGTATTTTTCTAGGGCAGCTTTTCCCAAATTGTGCTCCATAGATTGCTAATAGTAGTACCGAGAGGTAAGTGGTGTTCACTTTTGAAAATGCTCCTGTAGCCAAATATGTTTGAGAAATAATGCAGAGGGATGGTGCATTCCTGAGCATAGACCTAGGAATTAGAGAGACCTGGGTTTGGGGCCAACCCCGCCGATTATCAGCTATGTGGCTGCAGCAAGTAATAATCCTAGCTTCCTTATCTGGGATGTGGGAATAGTGAGGTACCCGCTTCATAAGGTTGGTGTGAGGGCTGATGTTACGAAGTAACAAATGTAAAGCTCTTAGCACATAGCTGGTGCAAAGAAAGTCTTCAATAAATGAGAACTCTTATTGGCATTGTAGCAGGTTAAATATTGTTAACATCTTATAGCTAGACCTATAAATTTTTTTTAGGGAGAGAACAATTTTGTTAAGAAAAACATCTTGATAAACCACTTGAGGCATGGCCAGCAATGAGACTCTGAAGTTATAAGACATCAATAAGCAAGATCAAAACCTGGAAAACCAAGTTATAAAAAACCAGAGTCCCATAGAGGGTGAGTATTGATTTCTCTCCTTGCCTGACATTATCACAAAGCGGTTCTGGGCACAAAGATGTGATCTCACCTCCGCCTTCACCTCCCTCTTTTCAGTTACTACTCCATCCTTTACAGATTCACCTACACACACTCACACATACACACACACTTCTTTTCAGGAAGAAAGCTACAGGTTCCGATTGATTAGAAATTCTACTATTAGCACTTTATTACTTCCTCTTTACTCTGTGAACTTTAAAGGAACACATTTCCGTAAAGTATCATGTCAATGAGGTGTATTGCCTTTCTCACTGGGAGTGTGGAGGGGGGGAAGCACTTTTTTTTTTTAATGCTGAAGACTCCACTCAGTCATTTGAGCTCCAGGAAGCCCTCCCTGGCCACCCATAAGTTAAGGGCCCCTCTTCTGAGCTCCCAGAACACCCACTTCACACCTATGCTACAGAACGCACCGCCAAGGATGGAAATTATCCAGGGGTTTGTGTCCATTGCCATAGCAGGCTTCCAACTCTGCTCAGGCACGCAGGGCCCCTGACTTCCTCATCTAGGTATTCTCAACACCTCCACCAGCAGCTGGTAGACAGCAGGGCTATTGTTACTGAGCTGCCCATGGCATAATGGCTCTATGACTGAATCTGAACATCTTCCCTGGAGAAAAGCACTTGCTTGTCGAGGGAGGAACGGGGGTCTGAAATGCTAGCCCCTGCCCTATAGTATGGGCGTGCATACAGTACACCTTCCAAAGCCCAGAGCAACATTCTTATGACATCCCGGAAACCCCCTGGTCAGGGGCTTTTGGGGTGACATCCAATATGTAAATACCAGGGTCAGGTCCTGCTGAGTGGCACAACAGTGCCACATATGAAAGTTCCACCAGCAGCAGAAGGCTCTTTCATTAGTCATTTCACTGCATGCAGCTGTAAGGAATCTGGTGAAGCTTGATTTGGCTGGGAGGAGTGCATTTTCCACTTGTAGGCGTCTTGAAAACTTTCATGCTAAAAGAAAAAAATTAACATCAAGAAAATCATCACAGTCCAAAATGAGAAGCCAGAAATTGAAGGTGGAGAGCCAGGGTAGCAAACAATGGAGAGACGCCAAGACTCAGGCTTCCACTGGGACCCTACACTGACTCACAGATGTGTAATGGCTGTGGCAAGCCTCGTGTGTAAACAGAGATCCTAACATGTCCCAGAGGTAGTGGCTGTCAGAGCCTGGGCAGATGCCAGGCAGTATTCTAAGGTTAAGCACTGCTGTGGTTTGAATATGCCTCCCAAATTTCATGTGCTGGAAACTTATGATATTTGAAGGTAGGGCCTTTGGAAGGTAATTAGGATTAAGTAAGGTCATGAGTGTGTGGCCCCCACAGTGGGACTGGTGGCTTTATAAGAAGAGTTAGAGTGACCTCAGCAGGCATGCCTGCTCTTGACCCCTCGCCATGTGATGCCCTCTGCTATGTGAGGATGCAGCAAGAAGGCCTTCACCAAATGCCAGTGCCATGTCCTTGGACTTCCCAGCCTCCAGAACTTCAAGCAATAAATTTCTTGCCTTTATAAATTATCCAGTCTGTAGTATTCCACTTCAGCAACAGATGATGGAAGATGTAGTATTCCGTTACAGCAACAGACAGGCATGCTTTGGGGTACAGAGAAGGAAAACTGAGGCCACAGAAGAGAGAGGGGAGTGGAAGCTGGAGAAGAGGCACCAGAGGAACCTGGGGAAGAGGCTCTGATGAAACCAGCTTCCGCCCTTCCCTGCAGGGCTTGGAAAGACCCAGGAGGACACAGGAGAGAATAAAAGGAAGCGACCCTGCTTGCCATGGCTGGGTCAGGGTCAGGAGGCCAGGACTGCTTTATGTCCCTGCTTTAATGGACTTATGAGTTTTTTAAGATTTTTTCAAATAGATTTACTATGAATCCTAGAGCTAACTCTACTGATAACTTTACCCTGGACTCCCTCCTGATTTTGACCATAGTTTGTGTGTTGGTAGGGGCGGGGGGATGAGCGGCTGCAATCCAAATGGAATGCAGTTTGCCTGTCCTCTGTCGGGATCACTGCACTGCCTTTCCCCCGATTTTTACCTCATGATATATTTATGCATTTAAAACATGCTTATTGAGTGAACTGCATGCAGCAGAATGCAGTAAAAAGCACATTTTTTTCCTTTTTTCTTTGTCCTTTTACCTCCTCTCTCTGGATTTGCCTTGTCCCTGCACTTGAGATGCTAAGCTAAGCAACAGCACGGGTTTTCTAGCCACTCTGAGCCATTAAATAAAGAGGCTCTTAAAAAAAAAAAAAAAGTGAGAAACAGTCCACTGTAATAATCAGTACTCAACCTGAAGCTCCTCCCGTCTCAGGCTCCTTCGCTTCAGGTTTGGAAACTCGGTACCAAGGAGGAAGGCATGGACTTCACCATCTTCTCTCCTCCGCCTCTCGTAGCCAGCTGCTAATTCTCAAGCCTCAAGCTGTGGGAGAGAGGGAACTGGGGGATGGACACAGTAGTTCACGACTCTTTCTGTCATGACACAGCCTTGGTGCCCTCTGGATTTAGTAGATTTCCCAATGCTTTCCTCTACAGCCGCACATAGGCACATTGCAGTTAAAGCATATGGCCACCAGGTGACAGTAAAGGCCTTGTTTCCTTGGCAGTAGACTCTGCCATCCAGTTTTATGGGTTTTTTTTTTTTCTTTTTGCTTTTTTTTTTTAATTGCATTTTAGGTTTTGGGGTACATGTGAAGAACATGCAAGATTGTTGCATAGGTACACACATGGCAGTGTAATTTGTTGCCTTCCTCCCCATCACCTATATCTGGCATTTCTCCCCATGCTATCTCTCCCCAGCTCCCCACCCCCCACTGTCCCTCCCCTATTTCCCCCCAACAGACCCCAGTGTGTGATGCTCCCCTCCCTGTGTCCAT
>PVKP010042319.1:0-18150 GCA_004027715.1 Plecturocebus donacophilus
GGCTCACTGCAACCTCCGCCTCCCGGGTTCAAGCGGTTCTCGTGCCTCAGCCTTCTGAGTAGCTGGGATTACAGGCACCCACCACCATGCCCAGCTAATTTTTGTATTTTTAGTAGAGATGGGCGTTTCACCATGTTGGCCAGGCTGGTCTCGAACTCCTAACCTCATGATCCACCCGCCTCGGCCCCCCAGATTGCTGGGATTACAGGCGTGAGCCACCGCGCCTGGCCCTCCTTATAGGATTTCTTTAGTGGGTAGATTGGATGGCGAGAGACAGGACAGCAAGTTCTAGCACTAATCAAGAGCAGCCACTACTTCTGAGAACTCGAGGGGCCTCACGGCTGGGGAGTGGCTTCATCTTAGCAACCAGGGTCAAAGGAGGTTGTTACTCTGGTTTAGAATTAGGAAAATACAAGGGGTGGGGACAGGGCTGGGAGTGTCTCTGAATTCCTAGCTGTGGCTGGTAGGCGATTCGGGACCTTGCTATGTCTGGCAGACCCCGTTGCTAAGGATCCTTGTCCTTAACCAGAGTCCTTGGGGAGACAGAGGGATGGGTGGCCCGGAGCCCCACCTTCCTCCCCATCCCCGCCAGGAAGCTCGAACCTTGGGGCTCAGGCTGTTGAGTGAGGAGATGGTGGAAGCGCTGCTGGCCAGGCTCAGGCTGCTGCGAGGTCGGCTCCCCTCCATCGAGGTCTGGGGGAGAGAAAGAAAGGGGCTGTGTCTCTGCAGTGACGGGTGCAGGACAGAGATGGGGTCAGGGGCTTGGAGGTCGGAGGAGGCTGAGGAGAAAGAGCCTGTTGTTTCGGGACTGGGGGGCTGGGGGAGGCCATGGCCCGTGACCACATACCAAGAGTGATGCCAAGAGAGGTGGGCGGCCCTGGCAGCTGCGGGAGGGGGCAGCTGTCTGCAGCCCAGGCGGGAGAATAGGGGCTCCTTTATTCCTGCCCACTGGACTCAGGACAGGAATTTGACCCTCTCTGTGCTTAAGGACCCCCTATTCCCTGCCTCCTTCCTGCTGCCCCGGCTACCTGTCTCCCGCCCGCCCACACGCACCCCCAAACCATCCCTGCCAACTCCCCAAGCCAAGTCGTGCAGCACCAGGAATGTGCACCGAGAGCCCCTCCCAGCGCAGCCAGGGAACTTACCCAGCTCTGGGGTCCCGAAGACAGGGGCAAGGGGCACCCAGGCAGTCTCCCGCCTCCTTTGTCTCTCAGCGGCTGTCTCGGCTGTCTCTCATCGTGCTGTCTCCCGTCTCTTATGGCCTCTCTTCTCTCTCTCTCTCTCTTCCTCTCCCTTCCTTTACACTCTCTCTCTCCCCAGTCTCACCTTCTGTGTCTCTCGCTGATCTCTGTCTCTTCCTGTCTCTCTCTCATTCTCTCCTCCCTCCCTCTCTCTCTTTCTCTCTCTCTGTCACCCCGTTTCCTCCCTCCCTCACACCCAGTCTCTTCCTTTTTCTCTCTCTCCGGCTCTCCACGTCTGCCGTTTCCTCCCCTTTCCCTTTCCGATTTCCCTTCTCGCTTTCTCCTTCCTCCCTCTCCCAGCTTCTCTTTCCTCTCTGCTGGTCTTTCCCTGCCTCTGCCAGCCGCCCACGCTGCCCTTCTCCCCTCCCAGTCCCGGCTGTCCCCGCCCCTTCTGGCCTCCCCACTACAGCCTGACCCCTGGCTCAGCTGCCCCCACAGCTGAGGGGAGGCGCTATGGGCCCCCCAATTCCTTGGTCCCCTAAGGACCCAGGCTGGGACTTCTCAGTGTTGGGAGAGTGGCACCTGAGGCCTGCACTCCTTGGCCCCCGTGGGTTTGCTGTGGTTGGGGGGCCTGGGCTGCTGGTGTCCTGAAGGGAGGGGGCTTGTGTCTTGCAAGGGGTGGGGACTCAGACTTCCAAAGCCCTGGAGCGTCTGGGTGAGGGATCCAGTCTCCTGGGTGCCCGAGAAGGTCCGAGGAGGAGTCAGGACTCCTGAGTTGTGAGTGAGCTGGGGGTCTGGAAGCGTGGCTGTGATGGGATGGGGCCAGGGATGGTTTGTCCAGGTCCCCTAGGGAGAAAACGGGGTGGTCCCAGTAGGGCAGGGTGGAAAGGAGAGTCCCAAATCTCCACCTCAGATCCAGGCGACAGTTCTCTTCTAGACTGAGGACAACTCCCTCAGGAGGGAGACATGGTTCCTTAGTATATTTTGAGGATCAAGATTATGCACCTGGGCTGAGTGCCATAGCTCACACCTGTAATCCCAGCACTTTGGGAGGCCAAAGCGGGTGGATCACCTGAGGTCAGGAGTTCAAGACCAGCCTAGCCAACATGGCAAAACCCCATCTCTACTAAAAATACAAAGCCAGGTGTTGTGCGTGCCTGTAATCCCAGCTATTCCAGAGGCTGAGGCAGGAGAATCGCTTGAACCCAGGAGGCAGAGGCTGCAGTGAGCCGAGATCGTACCACTACACTCCTGCCTGGGTGACACTACACTCCTGCCTGGGAAAAAAAAACAAGATTATGCACCTGTAGGTAGGGGAGGAGAGCTGGGGGGCTGGAACTGTAACCCCGGGCCTGGAATTTGTAGCAGAAACCCCCGAATCGCACAGAGTGCCGCCCAGGCAGAACTGTGCTTTGTGGAGGCAGAGCTATTGCCTAAGTCTGAAGCAGATGAAACCCAGGAGTGGAGCCTTGTGCCAGTGACCAGGAAGGGATCCGAGTTTTTGGTTTAGCCGCCATTCCCTATACATCTGTCAAGCACCTACTGTGTGCAGGCACTGTTGCAGCCACTGAGAAGAAAGCAGTGAGCCCTGGTTGGGTGCAGTGGCTCACACCTGTAATCCCAGCACTTTGGGAAGCCAAGGCAGGACGATCACTTGAGACCAGGAGTTCAAGACCAGCCTGGGCATCATAGGGAGACCCTGTCTTTATTGAGAAAATTAATTAACTAAAAAAAAAAAAAAAAAAGCAGTGAGCCCTGCAAAGTGCCTGATCTCATAGTGCTTACATCCTTCTCATTTGCAAGGAATCTGGACCCTGCTGTGGACTATCTTGGTCAATTGGCTTCATTTCCAAGCCTGTTTCCCCATCTGTGAAATGGGAACAATGACACCCTCACACTCGAAGAGGAAACCGACCGGATGTGAAAATGGGAGACTCTAGGTGGGGCCCGACCGGATGTGAAAATGGGAGACTCTAGGTGGGGCCTGCTGGCCAAATTGGGGTGGGAGACTGGGCGCAGTGGCTCACACCTGTAATCCCAGCACCCTGGGAAACCAAGGGGGGCAGATCACCTGAGGTCAGGAGTTTGAGACCAGCCTGGTCAACATGGCAAAACACTTGTCTCTACTAAAAGTAGAAAAATTAGCCGGGCATTGTGGCCCATGCCTGTAATCCCAGCTACTCAAGAGGCTGAGGCAGAAGAATCACTGGAACCCCGGAGGTTGAAGTTGCAGTGAGCTCACGTGGCTCACGCCTGTAATCCTAGCACCTTGGTAGGCCGAGGCTGGGGGTGGATGGGGGGAATCACCTGAGGTCAGGAGTTCAAGACCAGCTTGGCCAACATGTTGAAATCCTGTCTCAAATAAATAATTAATAAATAGATAAATAAATTGGGGTGGGAAGGCATCTGCCCTGGGCGAAGAGAACTGGCTCGCCGCTGAAGCAGGACCACGCATTTGATTGACAGTTCGCTTATTTGGGAGGCGTGGTCACGCTCGGAAACTCCGCCGTGACGTCACACAGATTGGAATGTCCGCGAGAAGTCCTGTCTTACTTTCACTTCCCACCCTTCGGGGTGTGGTCTCGAAACCCCGCCTCTCCACGTGACGTCGGCACGCCGGGCACTGTAGACATATAAAAGCTTCGCGGACGCTTTCTGACTCCCTTGTGTCGGCTTCTTCCCCAGTTCATGTTCACATGCGAGACGCCGCACGACCCTGCGCTCGCTTGTCGCCCCCGCGCTTGAGGCAGCGGTAGATACCCTGAGTTCCCTGGACCCCGACGCCTGAGGGTGAGATGAACGCCCTGGCCTTCCTAGCCGTCCGGACCTGTGATCGCTTCTGGCAGCCCGAGCCGGCCCTCATACCCCCGGGGTGACGCGCAGTCCCCAGCCGGTAAGTAAGGGGTCGGAACGCCTGGGTCCCCACGGAGCTGGGGACACGAATTTAAGAAGGAGAAGGGGTTGGGAGCCCGGAGTCCTGAGCCTGAGGGAGGAGGGATCTGGAAGCCAGATTCTTGGGTCCCCCTTGAAGGAATCATCTGGCAAGTGGGGGCTCGGGTCAGAATGTTTGAGTCTCCAAGAGAGAAGGGTGTGGGGGTTTGACTTGTCACTCTTCAGCAGGATGAGCGAGTTAGGGACTACGACTTTGTCCCCAAGGGAAGCAGGTAAAAGACTTGTTCTTGGGACTGGGACTTATGCGTCTGGGGAAAGAGGAGGCTAGGGGCTTGGACCCTTGAATCTAAAGAAGAACTAGGGGCTCAGATTCCTGGCTCTTGAGAGATGAGAGAGAATGGAGCCAAGGGACAGAGAGGGGAGTGGCTGAGATCAGAAAGGAATTTGGGACAGAGGCTCACGTTGCTATTTACAATAGTTGTGTTACTATTTTTGTTGCTATGACTCATAGTCATGCCTGAATGCCATCTCCTTAATGGCCCCTAAACTTTGTTTTTTTCCTCCCCCTTTTCCAGCCCAGACACATGGCCCCAGGCCAAGCACCCCATCAGGCTGCCCGCTGGAGGGATGGCCACCCTTTCTTCCTCCTGTCCCCAGTGATGGGTTTCCTCAGCCGGGCCTGGAGCCGCCTGAGGGGCCCGGGACCTCCAGAGCCCTGGCTGGTAGAAGCAGGAAAAGGAGCAGAAGCTGGCCTGGAGGGAGAAGCTAAGACTCCTCTGACAACGCCCCCTACCCCTTGGGGCAGATACTCTGAAGAGGCTGAAGACAGTGGAAGCCCTGAAGGGGACAGAGAAGCGCTGGGCCTGAAAACCAGCACTTCCCTTCCTGAAGCCTGGGGACTTTCGGATGATGAGGATGACAAGTATAGACAGCTAGAAGCAACCAGTGTCCCTAGAGGGCAGGGAAGTCAATTTGCAGATGGCCAGCGAGCTCCCCTGTCTCCCAGCCTTCTGATAAGGACCCTGCAAGGTTCTGATAAGAACCCAGGGGAGGAGAAAGCCGAGGAAGAGGGAGTTGCTGAAGATGAGGGAGTCAACAGTTTCTCTTATCCTCCGTCACACCGGGAGTGTTGTGCAGCAGTGGAGGAGGAGGACGATGAAGAAGCTACAGAGAAAGAAGCTTGCAGAAGCTCCACGTCCGCCCTGTCTCCAGGATCCAAGCCCAGCACTCGGGCACCTTGCCCAGGGGAAGAAGAGAATCAAGCCACGGAGGACGATGGAAGAACAGAAAAAAGTCAAGGAGCCAGGAAGACCCCCGTGTTACCCCCATCTTCAGGCTCTTACCCCACGGCCTGGGAGTATCATTCAGGAGAGGCGTCCAAGGAGAAGAAGGAAAAGGCACACGAAGAAGCTGGGAAAGGAAAAGCTGCCCCAGGGCCACACTCCTCAGCCCCAGCTCAGAGGCCCCAGCTCAGGGCCTGGCGGTGCCAACACGGCGATGAAGAGGAAGGTGAGGTCAAGGCTTCGGGGGCAGCTGAGAAGGATGGAGGAGCTGATCCTCCCTACATCCCTGCCACAAGTGCCTTCCTGAAGGCCTGGGTGTATCAGCCAGGAGAGGACACAGAGGAAGAGGAAGGTGAGGAAGAAGATGAGGACAGTGACTCTGGCTCAGATGAAGAGGGAGAAGCTGAGGGTTCCTCTTCCACTTCTGCTGTAGGTACCTTCCTGAAGGCCTGGGTGTATCGGCCAGGAGAGGACACAGAGGAGGAGGAAGATGAGGACAGTGATACGGGATCAGCTGAGGATGAGGGAGAAGCTGAGAGTTCTGCTTCCACACCCCCCGCAAGTAGTTTCTTGAAGGCCTGGGTGTATCGGCCAGGAGAGGACACAGAGGAGGAAGATGAGGATTCGGACAGTGAGGATAAGGAAGATGATTCAGGAGCAGCTGTGGGAGAAAGTGAGTCAAACCCACATCCATCCCACCCGGCCCAGAGTGCCCGCTTCAGGGACTGGGTGTATCGACCTGGGAAGCAGACAGAGGAAGAGGAAGCTACTGAGTACTGGGGAGAAGCTGAGCCTTGCCCCTTCCGAGTGGCCATATATGTACCCGGAGAGAAGCCACCGCCTCCCTGGGCTCCTCCTAGGCTACCACTCCGACTGCAGAGGCGGCTCAAGCACCCAGAATCACCTGCCCGAGATCCGGACCCTGAGACTCCCTTAAAGGCCAGAAAGGTGGGTGCTGAGAGCCCAGATTCTTGAGTCTTAGAGAGAAGGGGGGCTGGAGGCTGAGACTCCTGGGTCCCTGTAGTTGCAGAGGGTTGCATGTGACCTCCGTGGGGAGGGCTGTGTACGCTGTCACGCAATCCCTTGTAAGAGGCCAGGCCCCGGGGGGAGGAGGGAGCGGTTGTGGCTCATGGCAACCCCAGGAAACCACCTCTGCCTTCAGTGAGTCAGACGGAGACTCCTGTGACAGTGACGGGGACGTGACTGGCCAGATAGAAAGCATTTTTGTGTAACTAATTTTTGTTTTTTCCTCTCTCTTCCACGCCCTCCCCATCCGGATTCCCGTGGCTGCGTGCATCTCCTCTCTGTGTCCCCATGTCTGCCCCCAGGTACACTTCTCTGAGAAGGTCACCGTCCATCTGCTGGCTGTCTGGGCAGGGCCAGCCCACGCCGCCCGCCGGGGCCCCTGGGAGCAGCTTGCCCGGGATCGCAGCCGCTTTGCACGCCGCATTGCCCAGGCCCAGGAGTTGCTGAGCCCCTGCCTGTCCCCTGCTGCCCGGGCCAGAGCCTGGGCACGCCTCAGGAACCCACCTTTAGCCCCCATCCCTGCCCTCACCCAGACCTTGCCTTCCTCCTCTGTCCCTTCATCCCCAGTTCAGGCCACGCCCTTGAGCCAAGCTGTGGCCACACCCTCCCCCTCCTCTCTAGGTCCCCTGGACCTCAGTGGGAGGCGTGGCTAAGACCAACTGGTTTGCCTATAATTTAACTATTTTTTCTAAGTGTGGGTTTATATGAGGAATAAAGCCTTTCGATTTGTAGCAAACAGCGTCTGTGTGTGTGTGTGTGTGTGTGTGAGAAACTGATAGCATCCTACTTACAGGTTCCCAAGGTAGCTGGGGAGAGAAAGGCATAAAATAAAGCATCTCAGGCCAGGCGTGGTGGCTCAAGCCGGGAATCCCAGTACTTTGGGAGGCTGAGGTGGGTGGATTGCCTGAGGTCGAGAGTTGGAGACCAGCCTGGTCAACATGGAGAAACCCCATCACTACTGATCTTAGGTTCCTACAGTGGGAAGTAGAAAAGTTCCTCTTTAAAGTTCTCTTTATTATTAAAGAATAAGTGTGCTGGCTGGGCATGGTGGCTCATGCCTGTAATCCTAGCACTTTGGGAAGCTGAAGTGGGTGGATCACCTGAGGTCAGGAGTTCAAAACCAGTCTCGCCATCATGGTGAAACCCCATCTTTAAAAAAAAAAAAAAATTTTTTTTTAAAGAAAAAAATAATAAGTGTGCTAATAACTCTTTGTCAAGCCCTATCCTATGTAGCTGTTAGACATGCCATGCTTACAGGCACGTAGTACATTCTATGTCCTTGTACTTTAACCAAGATATCTGTGCTGGATGTGCTCACAGGCATGTCCTAGCTCTCCATTGCTTTTACCTGTTTGAAAAAGTTTTAAGTTGTTAGCCAATCGGGTTTTTAGTTTAGATTGTTAGGTCTGGCTCCAACCAATGGAGATCAAATACAGCAGTAAGGACAACCCCAAATTTGTAAGGGATCAATTTGTCTGCTTTTCATTTGTTCATTATACTCTCATGGCAAGATGGCTAGTGAGGGTACCCCTCCTGCAGTTCAGGAAGTAAAGTTTGTGTTGCTGAAAGATCCTTTGTCTCAGTGTTAATTTTTCTTTGCAGCACCAAGCATCTGTTTCTAACATTAGTGATTATTATCTGCAGAAGTAATTGGGGAAATTGCATATCTTGTGACCTCTAAAATAATGACTAATCATCTACCTCTAATTTTTTTTTTCTGTTTTTTTTTTGAGATGGAGTCTCACTCTGTCACCCAGGCTGGAATGCAGTGGCTCGATCTCGGCTCACTGCAACCTCCACCCCCTGGGGTTCAAGTGAATCTCCTGCCTCAGCCTCCTGAGAAGCTGGGACTACAGGAGCACACCACCATACCCAGCTAATTTTCTTGGTATTTTTAGTAGAGACAGGGTTCACTATGTTGACCAGGCTGGTCTCAAACTCTTGACCTGGTGATCCACCCACCTCAGCCTCCGAAAGTGCTGGGATTACAGGCATGAGCCTGCACTACTGCACTCAGCCTCTACCTCTCATTTTTACTTTTTCGTTGTTATTGAGGCCAAGTCTTGCTGTGTCGCCAGGCTGGAGTGCAGTGGCGCGATCTCGGCTCACTGCAACCCGGAATTCAAGCAATTCCCTGCCTCAGCCTCCCTAGTACCCGAGATAACAGGCGCACCCTACCACGCACAGCTAATTTTTGTATTAATCTACCTCTAGACCTTGCAAAATTCAGGCTCCTCTCATCCTCCTAACCTGATGGCCTTTCATTAGCTTTACAAAAGCAGCTTAGTTTTGGGAAGGGTTATTCTCATTTAAACTAGAAACTAAAGGCCTGGGCATGGTTGTCCATGCCTGTAATCCCAGCACTTTGGGAGGCAGAGGTGGACGGATCATTCGAGGTCAGGTGTTTGAGACAAGCCTGGCCAACATGGTGAAATCCCAACTCTACTAAAAGTTTTTAAAAAATAGATGGGTGTGGTTCACACCTGTAATACCAGCTACTCAGCAGGCTGAAGCAGGAGAATTCCTTGAGCCAGGGAGGTGGATCAAGACTCCATCTGAAAAAAAAAAAAATACCTATAAATCTTTTTTTTTTTTTTGAGACAGAGTCTCGCTCTCTCACCCAGGTTGTAAGTGCAGTGAAGTGATCTCAGCTTACTGCAACCTCTGCCTCCCGGGTTCAAGCAATTCTCCTGCCTCAGCCTCCTGAGTAGCTGGGACTACAGGTGCCCGCCACCATGCCTGACACCGTTATTATTATTATTAATTTTTTGTATTTTTAGTAGAGATGGAGTTTCACCATATTGGCCAGGGTGATCTCGAAGTCCTGACCTTGTCATCCGCCTGCCTCAGCCTCTCAAAGTGCTGGGATTACAGGGATAAGCCACCTCACTGGGCCAACACCTATAAATTAAATGTCTCCCATAGTTAGCTTGGTCCAAGCCCAGGAGTGATTAAGGGCAGTTTGGAGATTAAAGGCAAGATGGGGTTGGTTAGAGCAGATCTCTTTCACTGTTATAATTTTCTCACTGTTACAATTTTTGCAGAAGGGTTTCATCTTTTCTGACTTCACAGAATCTGTCCAGTTCAAACAAGGATGGGATAACTGTCCAGCCTTACACCCGGCCACTCTCCACTGGTTTCCCACACTCCTGCCACATAATCCTTTAATTTCCCCAAGGCAACCAAGCCTAATTCCATTTGATTTAACACCTTTGTATGAGCACTGCCTGCTGCCTAAAGATCCCAACCCTGAGCCCTCTTGCTCAGCTCCTGATTCTTCAGATGTAGTGTGAAAAAAAAAAATTTTTTTTTTGAGACAGAGTCTCATTCTGTTGTCCAAGCTGGAGTGCAGTGTCAAGATCTCAGCTCACTGCAGCCTCCATCTCCCGGGTTCAAGCAATTCTCATACCTCAACTACCTGAGAATCTGAGATTACAGGCATGTACCACCATGCCCAGCTGATTTTTGTATTTTTAGTAGAGACAGGGTTTTGCCATGTTGGCCAGGCTGGTCTCGAACCCCTGACCTCAAGTGACTGCTTGCCTCAGGCTCCTAAAGTGCTGGGATTGCAATCATGAGTAACTACACCCAGCTGAAAATCACTTTTTTAGAGTTGCTGTGCTCTGATCCAACAGCCTTGTGGCTCAGTGTGTTTTTCTGAGGATTTTGCCTTTTTTGGTGGGTTTAAAGCCCATCCCCCATGATCATCAGTGACCCCCAACCCATCCAGGACACAGTAGGCTACTTTTCAGCCCACTTTCACTAGACTGGACTCTCAGGGGTGGCTAGTAAGTGTTGATTATTAATATTTATTTACTTACTTTTTTGAGACAGAGTGTCACTCTGTCGCCCAGTGGCACGATTTCAGCTCACTGCAACCTCCGCCTACTGGGTTCAAGCGATTCTTCTGCCTCAGCCTCCCAAGTAGCTGGGATTACAGGCACCTGCCACCAGGACCGGCTAATTTTTGTATTTTTAATAGAGACAGGGTTTCACTGTGTTGGCCTGGCTGGTCTTTCAGTTGATCTGCCCACCTACTTCTGCCTCCCAAAGTGCTGGGATTATAGACACCTGCCACCATGCCCAGCTAATTTTTGTATTTTTAGTAGAGATGAGGTTTCCCTGTGTTGGCCAGGCTGGTTTTCAACAGCTGACCTCAGGTGATCTGCCCACCCATTTCTGCCTCCCAAAGTGCTGGGATTACAGGCCTGAGGCACCACGCCCAGCCTTTTTTGTTTGTTTGTTTGAGACAGAGTCTCACTCCATCTCCCAGGCTGGAGTGCAGTGGCATAATCTCAGTTTACTGTAGTCTCCACCTCTCGGGTTCAAGCGTTTCTCGTGCCTCAGCCTCCTGAGTAGCTGGGATTACAGGTACCTGCCACCACTCACAGCTAATTATTTTTTTACTTTTTTTTTTTTTTGAGACAGAGTCTTGTCCTGTCGGCAGGCGCCAGGCTGGAGTGCAGTGGCGCAATCTTGGCTCACTGCAACCTCCACTTCCTGGGTTCAAGCAATTCTCCTGCCTCAGCCTCCTGAGTAGCTGGGATTACAGACACGTGCCACTATGTCCAGCTGATTTTTGTATTTTTTTTAGTAGAGACGGGGTTTCACCATGTTGGCCAGGATGGTCTCGATCTCTTGACCTTGTGATCCGCCTGCCTCGGCCTCCCAAAGTGTTGGGATTACAGGCGTGAGCCACCATGCCCGGCCCAAATTTCTGTACATTTAGAAGAGACAGGGTTTCATCATGTGGGACAGGCTGGTTTCAACTCCTGACCTCAGCTGATCTGCCCACCCACCTCTGCCTCCCAAAGTGCTAGGATTACAGGCGTGATTGGTTATTATTAAGAGTGGTGCTAAAGAAGGCGTGTTGCGGCCCTTCCTCCAAATGAAGAGGCACAGAAGCTGATAAGGGTATGGTATTTTATTTTGCTACTCAACTGCTAGCTTCAAACTGAAACTAGACAAGCATATAGCGAAGGCCTGGAGCGGGCTAAGCGGGAAGCAGAAGTCCATGGTGAATGTGTCTGTGTCCACGCGGCCGAACTGGAGCACCAGACGTTCCGCTGAGAAGGAAATCAGGAAGGAAGCCTTAGCCAGACTCTCTTATCTTCCATCTTCAAGAACTGAGACTTCCAGGCTGGAGTGTAGTGGTGCAATCTTGGCTCACTGCAACCTCCGCCTCCCAGGTTCAAGCAATTATCCTGCCTGAGGCTCCCAAGTAGCTGGGATTACAGGTGTGTTCCACCATGTCCAGCTAATTTTTGTATTTTTAGTAGAAAACAGGGTTTCACCATGTTGGCCAGGCTTGTCTTGAACTGCAGGTGATTCACCTGCCTCAGCCTCCCAAAGTGCTAGAATTACAGGCATGAGCCGCCACACCCAGCCGAGAACTGAGACTTTCAAGAGGCTGAGTGGAGGCCTTTACTAAGCCAGAAAGCCTGAGGGCTGCGTAAACTACAATTCCCAATAGGCTTTGCAATAGCATGGCATCTGTCCTGCCTAGAAAAGCACTCAAGTGATGATGGGAAATGTAGTTCTCTTCCATTCACGCCCAAACCCCACCCCACCAGGGCCACCTAAACTGGTTTCCAGGAGCTCACGGTCTTTGGGATGCATGATCTGGAAGTTCTTGACCGAAGTCCTAGTAACTCGACCATGGAAATCAAGCTGGAAGACACGGTTCTTGTGGTTCCACAACGGGGTTTTGTTGTGCAGCACAAGCAACTCTTGGTTGTCCCCAGGTTGGATGCAACTCACTAACGACTCCTGTTTCTGGAAGGTAAAGAAGGGGCTGTGGTTTTGTCAGAGGTTTTCGAACCAGAGCGACTCCATCTTGAACAGGAGCTGGGCAAAATGAGAATGAGACCTGCTGGGCTACATTCCCAGGAGGATAGGCATTCTTAGTCACAGGATGAGACAGGAGTTTGACAGGACTGGTATCACAAGATACAGGTAATAAAAACACTGCTGATAAAACAGGATAAAACAGCCAGTAAAGAAGCTGGCAAAAACACACCAAAACCAAGATGGTGATGAAAGTGACCCTGCTCATCATACACTAATTATAATACATAGCATGCTCAGGCCAGGCATGGTGGCTCACGCCTGTAATCCCAGCAGTTTTGGAGGCCAAGGTGGGCGGATCACTTGAGGTCAGGAGTTCGAGACCAGCCTGACCAACATGGAGAAACCCCGTTTCTTCTAAAAATACACGATTAGCCGGGCGTGGTGGTGCATGCCTATAATCTCAGCTACTCAAGAGGTTGAGGCAGGAGAATCACTTGAACCCCAGAGGCAGAGGTTTTGGGGAGCTGAGATGGCACCATTGCTCTCCATCCGGCCTGGGCAACAAGAGTGAAACTCTGTCTCAAAAAAAAAAAAAAAAAAATTAGCATGCTAAAAGACATTCCCACCAGCACCATGACAGTTTACAAAGACCATGGCAACCTCAAGAAGTTACCCTGTATAGGCTGGGTGCTGTGGCTCACACCTGTAATCCCAGCACTTTGGGAGGCTGACGCAGGTGGATCACCTGAGGTCAAGAGTTTGAGACCAGCCTGGGCAACATGGTGAAACCCCGTCTCTACTAAAGATACAAAAATTAGCAAGCATGGGGGTGCACGCCTGAAATCCCAGCTACTCCAGAGGCCGAGGCATGAGAATCACTTGAACCCAGGAGGCAGAGGTTGCAGTAAGCCAAGATCACACCACTGCCCTCCAGCCTCCAGAGCGAAATCCCGTGTCAAAAAAAAAAAAAAAAAGATATAGTCTAAAACAGGGAGGAACCCTCAGTTCCAGGAAGTGCCCACCCTTTTCCCAGAAAACTCATGAATAATCCACCTCTTATTTAGCATATAATCAAGAAATAACTGCAAAAATAGCCAAACAACAGCTCTCAAGGCTGCTCTGCCTATGAAGTACCCATTCTTTTGTTTATGTCTCTTTTTTATTAGACAGAGTTTCGCTCTTGTTGCCCAGGCTGGAGTGCAATGGCGCGATCTCAGCTCACCACAACTTCCACCTCCAGAGTCAAGCGATTCTCCTGCCTCAGCCTCCCTAGTAGCTGGGATTACAGGCACGTGCCACAACAGCCAGCTCATTTTGTATTTTTAGTAGAGATAGGGTTTCTCTATGTTGGTCAGGCTGGTCTCAAACTTCCGACTTCAGGTGATCCGTCCACCTCTGCCTCCCCAAGTGCTGGGATTACAGGCATGAGCCACCGCGCCTCGCCTCTTTGGTTTCTTCTCTAATAAACTTGCTTTCACTTGAATCTGTGGACTGGCCCCAAATTCTTTCTTGCCTGAGATCCAAGAACCCTCTCATGGAGTCTGGATCAGACCCCTTTGTGGTAACAGTTTGTTAACCTACCATGAATCCTTTTTTCTCTGGATGCAAACTTTTTGAGGCTTTAGTCTTTACTCCCTGAGACACAGAAGTCTAAGAAAGCCCTTCAGCCTTCATATGAGACCTGCAACCCACTGGCCTCCTCTTCCTCCTCCTCTGGGATCTAGGAGAACCTGCCCCCAGCCCCTTCTCCTCCATTGACCCAGAGATTCCCGACGTTGGAGACTCACCGTTAGTGGCTGGACACTGATTATCTGGTTCTGGCTGTTGGTTCCTGGGAGAACCGCAGTCATTTCCCAAGGTCCCAGGAATCCCAAGGCGTTGATCTCCTGGGTGTATTATATCCCAGTTGGCCTGGTTCCTTCTTTCCACTATCCTACCCCATTCTTTTGTACCCAGGAGTTGTGTGAGTGCACATAACACACAACCCCCAGCTCCCGTCTGATCCGGGCAGTATCCCTGATTAAATGCTCCTGGTTAGGATTCACCCCATTGTCAAAGATGGTGAACTTGGTGCCCAAGACATTGGATCTGCTCCAGGAAGGGAATGGATAGAATTAAAATAGTGTCACTCTTTGTGTGTCACTCATCACATTGACTCTTCCCTTCAATCCCCTGTCAAAGCCCATGTCCAAATGTCTAAGAATCATGTTCCTAGGCCAGGCACGGTGGCTCACACCTGTAATCCCAGCACTGTGGGAGGCCAAGGTGGGCAGATCACCTGAGGTCAGGAGTTGGAGACCAGCCTGGTCAACATGGTGGAACCCCATCTCTACTAAAAATACAAAAAGGTAGCCGGGTGTGGTGGCAGGTGCCTTTAATCCCAGCTACTGGGGAAGCTGAGGCAGGAGAATCACTTGAACCCCGAGGTGGAGGCTGCGGTGAGCCAAGATCTCGCCATTGCACTCCAGCCTGGAAGACAGAATGAGACTGTCTCAAAAAAAAAAAAAGAAAAAAAAGAATTGGGAGGCAGAGGCAGGAGGATAGCTTGAACCTGGGCAACATGGTAAAACTCAATCTCTACAAAAAATAGAAATGCTGGGTGTGGCCATTTGCACCCGTGGTCCGAGCTCCTCTAGAGGCTGTGGTGGGAGGATCACCTGAGCCCGAGAAGACAGGGCAGCAATGAGCTGTGATCACACCACTGCACTCCAGCCTGGGTGACAAAATGAAACCCTGTTATCTAAATAAATACATAAATAAGTAAAAAGAAATAAATAAGTGAGGCCAGGCACGGTGGCTCACACCTGTAATCCCAGCACTTTGGGAGGCCGAGGAGGGCGGATCACCTGAGGCCCGGAGACCAGCCTGACCAACATAGTGAAACCCTGTCTCTACTAAAAAATACAAAATTAGCTGGGCGTGGTGGCACACGCCTGGAATCCCAGCTACTCAGGAGGCTGAGGGAGGAGAATCACTTGAACCCAGGAGGTGGAGGTTGCAGTGAGCCGAGATCGCACAATTGCACTCCAGCCTGGGCAACAAAAGTGAAACTCCATCTGCAAAAAAAATTAAATAAATGAAACAATCATGTTCCCGGCATCCATGGTCCCAGCGCCCCCATTTCTTGGGTGAGCCATGAATTTTATTTAGCCTCCCTATTTTATTTAAAGGGCCCTTTAAGAACTGTTCTTTTTTTTTTTTTTTTTGTCAGCCAGGCTGGATTGGAATCTCTCGATCTCTGCTTACTGCACTTCTGCCTCCTGGGTTCAAGTGATTCTCCTGCATCAGCTGCAATTATAGGCTCCCACCACCATGCCCAGCTAATTTTTGCATTTTTAGTAGACACGGGGTTTCACCATGTTGGCCAGGCTGATCTCAAGCTCCTGACCTCAGGTGATCCGCCCACCTCAGCCTCCCAAACTGCTGGGATTACAGATGTCAGCCACCGTGCCTGGCCTCTCTCTTCCCTTTTGGATGCAAGAATTCACACATTCCAGGCCTCTCCTCTCACAGAAAATTAGGAGTCTCAATCCCTTGCCTCTCAAGAAGTCAAATGCCTTAAATGCCACCCTATGTTCCAAAGCATTCAGTTCTTCTGGTCCCTGAGCAGATGGGAGGTATGCTCTGTGTCCTATTGGGAAATGGAGTCCCCCTGTCCCCAAGCTCTCTGCCACCTGCTTCTCCTGACGTGTCAGAGCTCTGCCCACCTGACTTTGCCCACAAAGTTGTCCCCATTCCGAGATAGGTCTGTGGGATCCAGGGAGATGAGGTAATTAGAAGTTTTGCTCCATCTTCTCTTTTGCCCAGCCAGAAGGAAGTGCTGTGGATGAGAGGAATGGCCCAATGGACTTCTGGAGGCCAGGTGTGGTGGCTCATGCTTGTAATCTCAGCACTTTGGGAGGCTGAGGCGGGTGGATCACCTGAGGTCAGGAGTTCGAGACCAGCCTGACCAGCATGGTGAAACCCTGTCTCTACTAAAAATACAAAATTAACTGGGCGTGGTGGCGCATGCCTGTAATCCCAGCTACTTGGCAGGCTGAGGCACGAGAATCGCTTGAACCCAGGAGGCGGAGGTTGCAGGGAGCCGACATCGCGCCATTGCACTCCAGCCTGGGCAACAAGAGTGAAAGTCCGTCTCAAAAAAAAATATATATATCACCCCCGATTCGCGAACCACCCAAATCCTGAGACTAACCCAGATCCCAAACTGCATCCTAAGGCTCAAACAAGCACAGCCGGGCCACTGGATTGCTGCGGACTCCGCGGGTGAACGATCTCGCGCCGGGCTCTCGCAATGAGACCACGCCCCGCCCCGGACCTCTAGACCCCGCCTCGGCAATCCCTTGGTTGGGGTGGGGGGTGGGGTTCCGGCTCTCACAGGCTCCACCCCCGAGCTCTGCCAAGCCCAGTCATCACGTTCTCTTTGCCCTGTTCACCTGCCCCGCCCCGCCCCCGGGCTCTCTAGCCCCGCCCCTAACCCCTCCCTCACAGGGCCTGCCACCTGCCACGCCCCGCCCCTGGGCCATCTAGCCCCGCCCCTAACCCCTCCCTCACAGGTCCTGCCGCGGGGCCGCCACAAGCCCTGTTCTAAAGCTCTCGTGGACCAAGGCCCATCCCCATCCACTACCAAGTCCCCACCCCAAGGCTCCCCTAGGCTCCACCGTTCTTCCACTAGGCCCCGCCCACGGACTCCCACAGGCCCTCTCCTCTAGACGAACGCCCCTAGGCGGAGCCCTAGGAGCCTTTGGTCACCTCTGTCACCTAAAAGGCGCTCTTCCCGCAGACACGGGAGACGCTACCGCAGGCAAACATCAGGATTGGCCTGAACCATGAGGAGCTCATGGCGCTTGCGTCGCTGCTTCTTTTCAAACAGCCGCCTCTGGGAAAATGGGAGAGGTGGGCGTTGGGGGCAGGGACCAGATGGGAAGACCGGAGTGAGGTGAGGCCTGGGGCAAGCGCTCGCATCGGCGCGAGAGTTCGTGCACCCCTTCCTCCACTGGGGCCCAGGTGTCCAGGTCTTCAGTCCGTCAGCTGCTGCTCCCTCACTCCCGCTCGGACTGAGGTCCAAGAGTCCCTGCACCCTGCCCCTCCCCCCCAGGACGCGGGGGTCCTCCCCTCTACGAGAATTGTTCCTTAGAAATTCATCTCAAGGGTTTGCTTCTTTAGGACCCCCAGGTCCTATTTTCTTTTCTTTCTTTTTATTTCTTCCGGTTTTTTTTGTTTGTTTGTTTTAAATTTGAGACAGAGCCTCACCCTGTTGCCCAGGCTGGAGTGCAGTGCCGCGATCTCTGCTCACTGCAACCTCCACCTCCCAAGTTCAAACTTCTCCCTCACCCTCCCGAGTAGCTGGGATTACAGGCACCTGCCACCACACCAGGCTAATTTTTTTGTATTATTAATAGAGAGAGACAGGGTTTCTCAATGTTGGCCAGGCTGGTCTCGAACTCCCAGCATCAACTGATCCGCACACCTCGGGCTCCCGAAGTGCTGTGATTACAGCCGTAAGCCACCGCGCTGGGCCCCAAATTTCTGTTTTTTCATTTCTCAATGGGAAAACTCCAGGATGAGAGACACGCAATACGGGTGGGGAGTCCTAGAGCAAGATCCGGTGGAGGGGCCCCTGGAGAGTGGACGAGTGGGAGTGGCGAGATTCCAGGGCTCAATACCTGCTGTTCCTGCATCTGCAGCCTCACAGCAGCCACCTCATGCCCCAGGATGCTGAGAGAAACGCAGGCTCATGGTGACAGTTCACAGGCAATAAAGACCCTGCAATTTGGCTTACTTTTGTCTTGGTGTTGACTTTCTATGCTCGGTTCAGTACGACAGGCACTCTGTAACCTCTGCCTCCCAGGTTCAAGCAATTTTCCTGCCTCAGCCTCCTGAGTAGCTGGGATTACAGGCACAGGCCACCAGGCCTGGCTAATTTTTGTATTTTTAGTAGAGACAGGTTTTCGCCATGTTGGCCAGGCTGGTCTCCA
>PVKP010042320.1:0-18152 GCA_004027715.1 Plecturocebus donacophilus
GATTTTCGTCTCTGATAAAACAGACTTTAAAACAACAAAGAACACAAGAAACAAAGAGGGACATTACATGGTGGTGAAAGGATCAATGCAACAAGAAGAGCTAACGATCCTAAATATATACGCACCCATTACAGGAGCACCCAGATACACAGGGCAAGTTCTTAATGACTTACAAAGAGACTTAGACTCCCACACAATAGTAGTGAGAGACCTTACATTACACTGTCAATATTAGACAGATTGACGCGATAGAGAATTGACAAGGATATCCAGGACTTGAACTCAGACCTGGAACAACTAGACTTAACATTTACAGAACTCTCCTCCCCCAAATCCACAAAACATACATTTTTCTCAATATCACAATATACCTATTTTAAAAGTGACCACATAATTGGAAGTAAATCACTCCCCAGCAATTGCATAGCATTTCACAGGTTTAAATAAAATATTGGTTGGCTGCTTATTTGTTATTTTCATCCCCTATTCCTTCCTGTCTTCATTGTTAAGCACAATTATTGGCATAAAAGAGGTTTTTAGTACCCATTTTTAGACTGTATTCTAGCCTGGGCAATAAAGCAAGAATCCCATTCTCTCTCCCTCTTTCTCTTCCTCTTTCTTTCTCTCTTTCATTCTTTTTTTTTCTTTCTTTTGCTGTTTCTTTCTTTCTCTTTTTCTCTCTTTTTCTAAAAAAAAAAGAAAGAAAGAAAACAATTTAAATTCTATTAACAGTAAGCTTGTTAAATAAAATATAGCATATTCATCTGACACACTGAAAAATAAAAATGAGGCGGGCACAATGTGAAAGGAGTTCCATAATATATTAAGGGAAAAAAATCAAGGCACAGAACATTGTGCATAATAAAATCCCTCTTGTATAAATAATTTTAAAAAGATAAAATATAGAAATATAGATCTATTTTTATATGCTGATATACACATGAAAGATTTTCTGGAAATATACTAGAAAACTGTATTTATACAGTTGTTACTTCTGAGTTTGGAACTGGTGCCACAGGGTGGGGAGGATCTTTTATCACTTTTACCTGCTGTTGAACTTTCTGTGCGTGTATTTTAATTTTTAAAAAATCATCCTCCTTTTGGATTACAACTAGTCTAGCCTCAGGATTATATACAGCTAAAAATGAAGAGATGATTTGAGAGGATCTGAGTCTCTATGCTATACTCCTTGACTGTTTCCAAGAAACCCAGACTGATATTAACCTCTGTCACATTACCCCCTTTTTTTTTTTTGAGTCTTGCTCTGTCACCCAGGCTGGAGTGCAATGGTGTGATCTTGGCTCACTGCAGCCTCCACCTCCCAGGTTTACACCTATAGTCCCCGCTACTCAGGGGGTGCTCAATCTCCTGCTCCAGTAACCCCCTGAGTAGCGGGGACTAGAGGTACGCACCACAACATCCAGCTAATTTTTTATATCCTTTTAGTAGAGACAAGGTTTCATCATGGGGCCAGGCTGGTCTTGAACTCCTGACCTCAGGTGATCCAACCGCCTCGGCCTCCCAAAGTGCTGGGATTACAGGTGTGAGCTACCGTGCCTAGCCAATATTACCCATATTTGATTATTAATTTTATGTGTCAACTTGACTGGGCTAAGGGTTGCCTGGATAGCTGTTGAAAGGTTACTTCTGCATGTGTCTACAAGGGTGCTTCTGGAAGAGATTAACATTTGAATCAGTAAACTGAATAGAGATTACCTTCAGCAATGTGGTTGGGCATCATCTAGTCTATGACGGGTCCAAGCAGAACACAAATGTGTGAAAAAGCAAATTTGCTTTCTTCCTGAGCTGGGACATTCAAATTCTCCCGCCACTGGACATCAGCGTTTCTGGTTCTCTGGCCTCTGGACACAGACTGGGAGTTAACACTAACCATACCCTGGTTCTCAGGCCGTTTGATTCAGACTGATTCAAACTAAAGTTATACCACCAGCTTTCCTGGTTGTCCAGCTTGCAGATGTCAAATTGTGGAAGTCCTCAGCCTCCATAATTATGTATGTCAGCTCTTATCATAAATACATATGTATACATACACACACATATATGATTCTGTTTCTCTGGAGAATCCTAATATACCATTAAAGCATTAATATTAATCATCATTTGGATGCCTTTGTCTTAGAGATCTAAGAGGAATCTTCTGAGAAATTGGATATGAGAAATCTGCATTCTGATGAGTGCATGAAAATGAGCAGTAGGGAGACTGCACACGGGGTGGACATGCAAATGTTTCCAAGGGATAGGCTGATAAGAAGAGGGTTTGGGTTGACCATGGGACACATTAGATCATGAGTTATTTGATAAGGCAGAGGAGGCTACTGAGATAGGATGATGTGATTTGAAGGAGATAGGCCACAAGGGAAGGGCCTAAAATTTACCCTAATAGACTCTTGAGCAGTTTTATCTAGCCCAGTGATTCTCAACTCTAGAGGTACATTAGAATCACCTGGGGAAGCTTTCTAAGGCTATGTTCTCCAACAGGGGACTAGAGAAACAAATAGTGACACATCCATATGGAGTAACACTCAGCAATAAAAATGAACTATGGACACACCGTATCAATCAAACTGATGAATCTCAAATGCATTATGCTAAGTGAAAGAAGTCTGCATTGAAAAACTACACACTGTATGATTTCATTCCTATGTCATTCTGGAAAAGACAAAACTATAGGAAAATTAAACATATCAACGGCTGCCAGGAGCTTGGGGTGCGAGGAACAGCTTGACTACAAAGGGGCATAGGAGAATTTGGGAGAGGGTGTGGACCTGTTCTATATGGATTGTAATAGTTACACGACTGTATGATGTGGCAAAATTTACAAAACTGTACCCTGAAGAAGATACATTTTATTGCATATAAGTTATACTTTAAAACAAAAGGGCTTCCCCCAAATATTACAATTCATTTTGTCTTGGGTGGAGCCTAGAGATTAATTTTTAAAAGCTCCTCAGATGGAACATATCTGCTTTGGTCCAAGATGGCGTATCAGGGAGCGGATTTTCCCTTCCACAAAATATATGAAAGAATGGGCTTTAAGACACTGACCATCAGGCAACGAAAGATGGTGAACTCTGCAATCTGGAGGTGATGAATACTGCTCATTATCTCGATTATAGGGATGGTTCCGTGGTTGTATATATACATATATTAAAACTTAGCAAATTGTTCTGCACTTTTTATATGTACAGTTTATTGTATATCAATTATACACCATTAAAGGCATTTTTCTTTAAGTTCATCAGGTGATTCCAAGTGTATAGCTAGAGTTAAGAACCAGCAGTCCAAACATACATATAACCTTACTTGGCCCTGGAATCTAACATCATAGATTCTAATCATTTGAACTCAATGTAATGTGATTGAAGCACATGAAATGTTAACGTTTTTTTACAAGGCATTCTTTACTTAAACAGAACTCATTCTGGGACGTAAGTTTACATTTGCAGGAGTAGCACAATAATTCTTTTAAAAGTGATTGATGTCATTGTAAAAAAAAAAAAAAAAAAAGATGGTGGGGAGAGGCTAGGACCTTAACTGGAAAGATTTTTAAACATTAGTACAAAACACATTAATACAACTTAACAACTTCTAGGAAACTTAGAATATGCATAAAAAGCCTTTAAATTGTTCATAACATTTAACCCAGAATTTAAACTAAGGAAATAAGAGCACAGGTGTATCACTTCAGGAGTGCTATAATAGCAGAAACATGGGAATCCAAAACAAACAAGCAAACAAATAAGAAGTAGTGGTTATATGAATTATGGTTTGCAAGTAAAAAGAATAGTACAAGGCCACCTAAATAATACTGTATAAGAATATCTAATGAGGAGTAGCACCACCTAAGGCTGCACCAGCGCATCCTCGGTGTGGCACCCACCAGCACCCACGGTGCAGCAATGAGGGGTGCTGGAAGCCTGGGTGCCCTTAAGTTGGGGGGGCTGGGAGTGGGCTCTGGAGGCTGCAGAGGCAACACAGGAGAAGACAGAGCCTCGGCAGGGAGCGGATCTTTTGAAGATGGTTTGACTGCCTTGGAGATTTGGAGATCTGATGCCATGATGAGGACTCACACACTAGGGGGCTCCCAGTGTGTTTTTCATACATTTGCTTTGCTTTGCGTCAGCCTATATCACTGACAAGAACCCAGAAGTCATGATTCCCTTCACCAGTGTCAACTACAACGGCCACCCCATGCTGTACTTCTCCAGGGCAGAGGTGGCGGAGCTGCAGCTCAGGGCTGCCAGCTTGCACGGGCACATTGCAGCTCACCTCCCGGAGGCTGTGCACATGATGTTGTCCAGTCCCTTGGAATACCTCCCTCCCTGGAACCCAAAGGACTACAGTGCCTGCTGCAATGAAATTTATGGAAACAACTTGGGTGCCTTGGCAATGTTCTGTGTGCTGTATCCTGAGAATGTTAAAACCCAAGACATGGCCAAAGGCTACATGGAGAGAATGGCAGTACAGCCTCGTTGGTTGGTAAAAGATGCTCCTTAAGATGAGGTCTGACTTCCTCACTCCCTGGGTGGTTTTGCCACTACTTATGACTTCTTATACAACTACCTGAGCCAGACACAACAGGAGAAGTTTCTTGAAGTGATTGCCAACGTCTCAGGATATATGCATGAAACTTCATACAGGAGAGGATGGAGATACCTGCACAATCATCAGCAACTGCATGGCTTTGCCCAGAGGGAGCCTAGTCCTGTTGAATCAAAGATATTTTCAAGAAGCCTATTTATGGACCAAACAAGTTCTGACCATCATGGAAAATCTCTGGTCTTGCTCAGGGAGGTGACAGATGGCTCCCTCTATGAAGGAGTTGCATGGCAGCTATACCACCAGATCACTCTTCCGATACATGTTACTTGTCCAGAGGCACTTCAACATCAACCACTTTGATCATCTGTGGCTTAAACAGCACTTCGTATAGAACCATCCTGCCAAGATTTCAAAGGACTGTGGCTCCTGTGGACTCAAATTACAACTGGTTTTATAGTCCAGAAAGCCAATTAGTGTTCCTTGATAAATTTATCACACGTAATGGCAGTGGTAACTGGCTAGGTGACCAAATCAAAAGGGACCATGTGATGGAAGGTCCAGGAACGCCGTCCCAAGGACAGCGCTGGTGCACTCTGCACACAGAACTTTTCTGGTATGATGCCAGCTTGAAGTCAGTTCCCCCTCCAAACTCTGGCATCTCTACACTGCATTATTTTGAAGGGAAACAAATAGTGGCACATCCATATGGAGTAACATTCAAAAATAAAAATGAACTATGGACACACTGTATCAACCAAACAAGAGAAATTCTATTAGATATTTTGGCTACAAGTAACAGAAAATTTTAACAGCATAAACAATGCAGCTGTTCATTTTACCATTTATCAAGATGTCCGGTTTGGGAATGGTTGCAACGTTGAGAAGCTTAACAAAGGAAGAGCAGTCCTGGTTCTGATCTTGTTCATCCATCAAGCTTGTACCTCATCCCTCATGTTTGCAAACTGGCTGCCATTGTTTCAGATACATTCAGACAACAATACCCAGACTTGAAAATGGAAGGTTCTTTCTACAAGTCATTTTTTTTTAAAGAGCAGAGAAACTTTTCCCAAAAGTTCCCTGTAGACTTCCCTGATATCTCTTTGGCCATAATAATGTCACATGCTTACTCCCAAGTCAATCACTGACAAGGTGAGAGGAATGATCAAGAATGACCTAGACCAATTAAGTTTCATTCCCCCAGGCAGGAGAAGGTCCCAGCTTTCCCCACAGCCCATGGCTGTCCTACGTCTCAACAAAATCAGTGTTGGCTCACAAACCACAATGGAGAGAAATGGCTGTTAACTAGATGACTGTCAGGTAACACAGTAGTAAATGCAATATATTTCCATTTGGATAAAGAAGAGTGAATATAGATAGGTCTATAATGAATAAAAGCCTATGCATATTTCAAAATGTTACTCGCATTATTGAAAGTATAGAAAATATTTATTTTTCTTGTTTCTGCTTTTTTTCCCTAAATGTTCTGCAATGAATATGTAATATATTTGAACTCTATTTGCACCCTGCCCCACAAAAAAATATATCCAAGAAATGTTATTTTAAAATAAAACATTTATAGTCCTTGCCGGGTCTTTTCTAAAAAAATAAATATTAAGAGTAGTTATGTAAGAACAAACCCAGAGGATTCGTTCAGCTGAGGCTGGAACCTGTCTCATGCAGCCTTCAAAGACATGGAGCCCTCTGCACTTGCATGAGTCCCAGGGCCCCGACGCCCCACAGAGACAGCAGCAACTTTACCCCAGAGGCTACTCTTGCCTGGAAGACGGTGCCTTGTCACTTATCTTCCCAAACTGGAGGGCTGGGCAGCACAAACCAGATTATAAACCAGTCCTCAGTGCCAAGGCCAAGAACATGCCACAACCTGTCCAGGGAACAGGGTTCCACTGAGACTTTCACCCCCACCACAAGCAGAAAGGCAGAGCTGAAGGAATGAAAACAGAAGGCACTGCAAAGAAGTGAAAGAGCAGCGAAGTCACTCGACGCCCCTAGACACATGTCCAGTAACTTGGCATAGCAGCACATGCATTTTGTGACCAAGTTGGACTGGAATTCTATCCTGGTGCCCTCTGCATGTCACCTGTAGTCACTTTCCAGCCTATACCTGGGATTCAAAAAGATGAGGACAATGAAGAATGAGGAAAGATATTTCTGCAGCCAAAGCAGGGACAGTCCACACTCACTCACCAGATCTCTGACCCTCCGCATGAAACCCCAGTGGCCACCTCCAGGCCAGCCCAGGCAGCACAGAGCAGGCGGTGCCCTCCAGGAGATGCAAGAAGCAACCCTAGTGGAAAAGACTCGAGCTTTAGAGCAACACAGACCTCAGCTCCAATCTGACGCTACCCATGGCTAGTTGTGCAAGCTTGGGCAAGCCACTTCACCGCCCTGTGCCTCAGTCTCTTCACCTGTAAAATGGGAATAAGGCTTTTAAAGTATTCTTTGAGTTCGCTTATGCAAAGCATGACAAGCCTCATTTCAGTATAATAGAGTGAAGAAGCTGGAAGGGCAGTAATGGCCGGCAAATGCACCTCCAACAGCAACCCAGGAAATCCTGCCCTTGTTTTCGCCTCAGACTCTGGGCACAAAAATTAATCAAGGGTTCTGAGGCCCGAAGTCTGGGGCTGTCAGATTCACTCTTCTGGATTGAACTTTCAATGGAGGCAGATCACTGGGGCTTGCTCTTGCCAGATAAATAAATGGTACTTTGAAAATTATGCCCGGCTAACTTCACCTGCTCACAGCCACACCGCCTGGTGCTGGGGAAGCGAGCTCTGACTCAGTCGCGCCTGAGGGGCCTGAAGGGAGAAAGTGAGGTTAAATCACCGGAACCACATGTCTGTCTGCGATGGACTGTGTGGGCAGCGTGCATGAATGAAAAGAACAGAGAAGAAGGAAGAAAGGAGAAGCTGCAGGAGGCAGAAACTGGAGGGGAGGCTCTGTCTTAGAGTAGCTGCGATTTTGCTATCTCTCTTTTTTTGGAAATGCTCTCTGCTGCTACTTGTTTGGGTTTAGTACTGCTAGAGAAATGGCTCGTGAAGCTTGAAGTAAGGTGGAGATGAATTCCCTCTAATGAAAATCCCTGAACCATCAGAGTGCTTCATTAGTTCCACCCAAGACCTCTTAGGCGTGCAATGGACACATAGGGCTCTTCAGTGGGGAGATTATTCCCCGGGTGCTCATTGGGATGCTGAATTCTGGTTTAATCACTATTGAAACTGTCCTGAGAAAAAAAATGAAGCACGTGAAAATAAGAACACTCAAGGTCATATTTACTCACATTGTTTAGAGTGAAAAATGTAGCTCATACAAAGCCTGGCTACGGAAACCACTTCCTTAAACATAGATAACCACTATGTCCAAGGCTTTGTACTTCATTTTTTTGGAATCTAATAAGTTTTGGTTTTAGTATTTTATCTAAGAAAAAGAATGTGTTTGGGGCTGGATGCAATGGCTCACGCCTGCAATCCCAGCACTTTGGGAGGCAGAGGCGGGTGGATCACCTGAGGTCAGGAGTTCGAGACCAGCCTGGGCAACTTGGTAAAGCTCTGTCTCTACTAATAATCCAAAAATTAGCCAGGTGCGGTGGTGCATGCCTGTAATACCAGCTATTTGGGAGGCTGAGGCAGGGGAATTGCTGGAATCTGGGAGGCGGAGATTGCAGTGAGCCAAGATTGTGCCACTGCCCTCCAGCCTGGGTGACAGAGTGAGATTCTGTCCCAAAAAGCAAAGAAGCAAATAAAAAGAATGTGTTTATGAAAATAAGGAGTGATCTTTTTCAAGATATTTTACAAGTTTGCCTTTTGATGGTAATGAATTAGTGCAATCGTGCACTTGTTAATAGTGATGGTGCCATAGCCGGGGAGTTCAAACCTTCTGCTTGCAGGTGGGGAAATGAAGACCCAGAGAGGTGAAAGGACTTACCCAGATCACAAAACTTGCCACCGGCTGACCTAGGCCTGGAGCCTAGGGCTTTCTGTAAATATGTAAATATTTGTGGATTTAGGTATGTGTTTATTAATTTTTAAATAGTAACTGATTTTCATCTCAGAGTAAGTACATGTCCATACTTTAAAGAGTAAAATACCACTGTGTAGTTTATAACAGAAAACAGTGGTCTCAAACCCTAAGTGCAGCTCTTCAGAGGCAACTCCTTTCAAATCTATCCCAGGCTTCCTCTGACACATGCCTCCATTTTTTTTTTTTTTTTTTTTTGAGACAGAGCCTTGCTCTGGCACCCAGACTGGAGTGCAGAGGCACAATCGCAGCTGATTTTTTATATTTTTAGTAAAGATAGGTTTCGGCCATGTTGGCTGGTCTTGAACTCTGACCTCAGGTGATTCACAAAGGTAATCCACAAAACCTCCCAAAGTTCTGAGATTACAGATGTGAGCCACCACGTGCGGCGCCTCCATATTTTAAAATAATCTGCTGATAGTAGATTTCTTGTTTTACCAATTTTAGGCATAATCTATTGATATTCTAATTTGAAAAACAAACAGCCTCTCCTGACTTCTCCCCCGTTCTACCTATATTTGGCAGTTATTTTTAAATTTCTGGTTCAGTCGATAATTAGTAAATAAATTATTAAAACACTACAAATCTTCTCTGCTGAATCTATTATGACTTCATTTTCTTTCTTTTTAAATTTTTTTCTTGCTTATGGAGTTAGTAATTGCCTTATATATTTATTTTTTCCTTTGGTTAGCCATATACTATCATGAATTCATCTCAAACTTTCCAACAGATTGCATTCTCCCTCTCAGCACTATTTTCTGTATACATCTGGTTCCCTATCAGTTTAACACTGCTCGTGATTATGTCTCCCTTTGAGTCCTGTTCTCTTGCTCCAGGCTAGCCAGTTGCTTACTAGGCTCTGTCCAGACTTCAAGCTGGAAAAACCCTTCACAGGAATCCTTTCGGTCTTAGGTTGGATTCTCTTGTTTCCTAGAATACATGTATTCTTCTTAATTATTCATTCATTTTGGTGGAGTACTGCCAGAGAAAAGATGCATAGGATGAAAATGGTTGTGAAAATGACTGTATTCTACTCTCATATTCATTTGATAGTTTGGCTAGGTATAGACTTTTCTACCTAATTGATAGTTTAGCTGTGTCTAAACTTCTTCCTCAGAATTTTGAAGGCTTTTCTCCTTGGATATCTAGCTTTCAGTGTTGCATTTCGGAATTCTGATGTCATTCTGATTCCCATTTTTTAAAATATATGTTTCTAGAATATTCTTTTTATCCCTTTGAAGTGGAAAAATGTATTGACTATTATGTATTAGACATATTCAAAGCTATGTACTTATTTTAATAGTCCTTACCAAAAAAAAAAAACTGAAGTGAAAAATTGCTTTTCCTCTTTTTCAATAATGGAATTGAAACTCAGGGAGGGTGTGTCATCTGCCTGATCCATGGGGCCTATCACTGTAGGGAATGCTGTAGTGACAACCCCAAAAATGCACAAAAATTGCTCATGCATATTATATGTTTGACTTGATTTGTTAGTGGTCCCAGCTTATCAAAGTTACTCAGGAACGCTAGTTCTGAAGGTTCTAACAACATGTCCATCCATGCTCAGTGCTGCAGGGAAAAGGAAACATGGCAAGTCACTTAATGGTCATCAAAGTTTCTACCTGGAAGTAACACAGGCCACTCCTTTCCGTGTCCAATTGGCCAAAGCCTGTGTCATGGCCACACCTAACTTTAAAGCCAGTCGTAGTAGTTCCATGAGGGAATTCCTTCCTGGCAGTTTTCTGTAAATGTACATGTTTTTCCAAATCCCAAGTCCCCAACAAATTGGGAAAACGGAAAAAGAGTATTATGATTCTTCCACAAGAATTAAAGCACAGGAATCAACATAGACATATTACTCGTGTTGATTTGAAGAGCAAGACCAAAACATGCTAATGTGCAGAATCAAACATTAAGGTCAACATTTCTGGGAACCAGGATAGGAGGATGGACTGGAGAAGTGAGAATCATCTAATCAGTCTTGCTTGTAGCATTGCCATATTAGAAGTGTGTATTCATGGCTTTGGTTGCTGGGTGACTCATTCTTGCAAATAAAATAAACATCAGTAAGTGTGTACGTGTAGTGTACTTCATACAAATCCTATGAGTGATGTTCTAAGAAACCAGTTTTGAAAACAAATGTCTTTAAATTGGCAGTTTCAATGCATGCTTCTATTTAGTGCTGTTAACTTTGCTAAGGGACCCAAATGTTATGTTAGTTGAATACAACCCAGTAATATTGACTGGTGTTTTTCAGTGTTTGAATATTCCCTTTAGGCTACAGTTCTTTCTAAATATTTTAACTGAAGAAATAAAAGGAGCAGATGATATGAATGTTGTGGGAGACTCTGACAGGAAATCAGAGACTGAACATAAACTTGAATTAACAAAAGCAATATCAATTTCAATGGCAAAATCAAAACCAGACCTAGCAGACAAGAAAAACAAATATTTTTATTTTCATTATTAAAAAAGCAAATAACTTATATGAAGAAATAGGTGCTCTAAAGCTCAGCCTGAAGATGCTTTTGGATGGACTCCTCACAACTGAACAGACGTCAATGCCAAACGGGAAATTGTCTAGGCAAATAATGCTTTGTGTGCTCTGCATTTTCATTTTAATAATGATAACTTACAGAAATATTTGTGGCAATATATTTCATTTTAGTAATAATTTTTACTTGCTATTTATCTTATGTTATTGTCTCCATCTTTTAATATTTTCTAGTCTCAGATGTTTATATAAAGAAGAGATTATTTTTGCATGTTATTGAAATATATATTCTTTTTGCATTGAAATATATTTTCTTGTTGCAGTAAATCAATGCACAGTAATAATAAGTCACGCATTTATTATTATGTCATTTCTAACAGAAAACTTCTGGTAGCATAACCCTATCACAGGAAAATGACTTAGTATTCACTATTATGGTTGCTCATTATTATATAAATACATGTGAAAAAAGATCATAAAAAATAAAGAATAATTTATGATTTCAGGATTCCTGGGAACTAAAAATTCTGACTTGTTGGAAATGCCTCTTGGAAATTTGAAAACACCAAGCAGTGGAAGATATAGTACCACCAAATGCTTGAAATGACCACAGTCAGAAATATTTGGTGAATAGTACTAAGTACATCCCAAATGGTAGTGCCAGAATCCCTACTCAAAACTTCCTCTATTGTCACTGGTTGTATGTTAGTCTTTATTTGCTCATTCGATTATTCCAGGATTCATTCATTTATCCAACGAGTATTTGCTAAGCCCGAGGTGTACAGGAATCACATTGGTCTCGCATGGTGATGTTCAATAAGTATTTATTGAATATCTGACTACCAGACACTAAAGGTATTACAGCATGAAATAGTAGTCCTAAAAGAATGAGGCACAGAATAGGCCACTTTCGATTGGGAATAGAAGGTAAAATCTAGAAAACAGTGGGATAATTGGGATCTAGAGTGTGGTAGATGGCCAAGTGCGGTGGCTCATACCTGTAATCCCAGCACTGTGGGAGGCTGAAGTGCGGGATCACCTGAGGTCAGGAGTTCCAGACCAGCCTGGCCAACATGGTAAAACCACGTCTCTACTAAAAATACAAAAATTAGCCAAGTGTAGTAGCAGGTGCTTGTAATCCCAGCTACTTGGGAGGCTGAGGCAGAAGAATGGCTTGAACCCAAGAGGTGGAGGTTGCAGTGAGTTGAGATCGTGCAACTACACTCCAGCCTGAGAGAGAGAGACTCTGTCTCAAAAAAAAAAAAAGAAAAGAAAAGAAAAAGAAAATAGAATGTGGTAGATGGCTTCTGGAGTCACACCTGGCACTGTAAATGTGAGGAAGGAAGGAGGGAGGGAGGGAGGAAGGAAGGAAAGAAGAAAGGAAGGGGGAAAGGGCCTAAAATGAAGGAGGTGAGCTTCTAGGAGAAAGATGAGAGCTTGCCAAGACATACAACACACTGAGTAGGAATGTGGTCTTTGACATCTGATAGTCCGGCTTTTAATTCCTAATTTTTTGGGCCAGGCATGATAGCTCACGCCTGTAATTACAACACTTTGGGAGGCCAAGGTAGGAAACTGCTTGAGCCTAGGAATTCAAGAGCAGTCTGAGCAATACAGTCACATTCCGTCTCTACAAAAAAAAAAAAAAAAATCAATTTTAAAAATCCAAATTTTGTGATCTTAATAAATTTGCTGAAGTGCTCTGGGCTTCAGTTTTCTCATTTGTAAAATGGGAACAAAAATAATTAATGTTAAAGCTTATTATATGAGTTAAATACAAAGAAACTCTTAATATAGTAGCTGGGACACAGTAAATACTCAGTAAGAGGTAGATATTAATCATACTTTATCATCCTGTCTGGTTCTCAATTTCCTTGAGGATTTTTATATATTTATTTAAAACGTGCCTTATAAATTTTTAAAAGTTTCTTCAATGGATGAAGAGTTCTGGTGTAAGGAGAGACTATTTGAAATGTAGTCTGACTTTTTGGAGAGAAAAAATAGCCAAGACTTCATATTTCTCTGCATGTTTGTCCCGAAACCATGGATATAGCATAAAAATAGAGAAATGTGCTTGCTCTGAGATTTGGGATGTACATGCTAGTCAGAAAGAGTAAACAAACAGGCTCAGTGCAGTGGCTCACGCCCGTAATCCCAGCACTGTGGGAGGCTGAGGCATGTGGATCACCTGAGGTCAGGAGCTCAAGACCATCCTGGCCAACATGGTGAAACCCCGTCTCTACTAAAAATACAAAAATTAGCCAGGTGTGGTGATGGGTGCTTATAATCCCAGCTACTTGGGAGGCTGAGGCAGGAGAATCCATTGAACGCAGTGGACGGAGGTTGCAGTGAGCCGAGATTGCGTGACTTCATTCCAGCCTGGGCAAAAGAGCGAAACTCCATCTCAAAAAAAGAAAAAAGAGTAAACAAATATATTCAATATGTTTGCAATATCTTTTCTCTCAAGATATAATAAATGTGGTAGCCATTCTTATTCAAGCCTGTTGTGAGCTCATGCTGCACACCATGGTTGCTTATCATTTTAAATGGTTTCACCTGTCCTGAAGAACAAACTGTTCAAGGTATTTCTCTTTCAACTAAGAAGACGATCCACAGCTTGGGGCCAGCTTTCTCCAGTTAGAGTCCTGGAAATGACCACGTCAAGACTGCTTCCATGATTTCCTAAACGATGACTACTTTGTATGCCTACAATGCCAAGTTGAACATGTTTTTTCAAAAACACATTCCAGACATATGTCACCTTGTGCACATCTTGATCTGTCTGGCCAGAAATGAGGCAAGAAAGAGGTGCCATGGTGGAAAATTTCTCTGATGAAGACCTCCAACTTGGTGTTATAGGGACCTGGTACACCATATTAGAAACTTTAGACATATCACTTTTATCAATGGTCCTTAAAGGGAAAAGAGAGCTACCAAAGGCTTCAGTGGGGCTTGGGTTTGGGAGGACATGATAAGATGTATACTTCAGAAAGCTCACTCTAGCTGAAGTGAGAAGAATGGATTGCAGCATAGAAAATCTTAGAAGCAGGAGGAGAGGCAGAAGGCTATTTCAGAAGACCGAGTGAGAGAGGAAGGCAGCCTAGGCCAGGTGGTGGTGATAGAGATGAAAAAAAGGGGACAAATTCTTGGACATATTTGGAAAGTCTCATCATACAGGATTTAGTTGTTGATTAGATGTGGAGAATGGGGAAGAGGAAGGAGTAAGAGAATGCTGCTTAGATTTTTGGGTTGGGTATCTGAGTAAATGGCAGTGCATTCACTCAAATTGGAACTCTGGTGGAGGCAAAGGTTGGTAGGATCAGGAAGTTCAGTTTAGGACATGCTCATTTAGAGCAACCCGTGGAACCTCCAAGTGAAGACGCAGGTTATCAGTTCTCTGAGTCTCAGTCTAGGACTCTCTTTGCTGCTCCATTGCTGCTTTATCCCTCAGACACATCTCAGACTTGGGTATGGAGGGGAAGAGGTGCTATCAGGGATCTTTAGTCATAGCTGGCATATATTTGCCCAGATGGTTTGGCTGGGGAATCTCCTTTGGTGTTAGGGGAGATAATGTGTGGGGGTGGGGAGTGCAGGGAGAAAACCTCAACATGACAATATTCCCATTTTCAAAAGCATTTATCCACTGTAATATAACAATATTGCAATTGATTCAGGAAAGGGCCATTGATGGATACTAAAACAAGTTTGTTTGTAAACAAGCTATTTATCCAGTCTAAAATTATCCTCCTGAAGATTATTACCACAAAGGAAAAATGTTTTAGAGTGAAGAAATCTGGGTGACGCCACCAGTACCTCCCCATAGATTATTTATTATAAAGAGGGAGAGATTCCCCAGAAGTGGAGCAATCACATGGATACTACTTTAACCACATGATCAAAGTTACCTTCACCACCAGTGGGGCAAACTGACATCAGATTCCCCCTAATGTGACACACCAGGAAGGACACATTGTGTGCATAATTTGCATCTCACACCAGACAAATCCCAGAGACATGTTGGAGAACTACAGGCCTACACTCTTCAAAAATGCCAATGTCTTAAAAGACAAAGGTTGAGGAGCCTCTTCATTCTCAAATAAAAAAGACTGAAGAAGCATAACAACTAAGTAGAAATACAAGTCCTGGATTGGGAAAACATGTTTATAAAACCCAGTATTGGAAAGACTGGCAAAATTTGCATGCGATTGTGTTCAGTAAGAGATTTGTATCAGCGTTAAATTTCCTAAATTTGATCATTGCACTATGTCTTTGTTTTTAGGAGACACTTGCCAATGTGTTTGGGTGGCAAGGGTCACGATATTTGCAACTTACCTCAAATAGTTCCTAATAATAATAATAATAAATGTATATATAAAACAAACATAGCAAAATGTTAATAACTGGTGAATACAGGTAAAAGTGTACCGGTGTTTTATATATTCTTTTTGCAACTTTTCTGGGAGTTTCATATTTTTTCCAAAAGGGAAAGAAAAGAAATATATCTATCCAACCCATACACAAACAGAAGGAGTTCTAAACACTGAAGACTCTAACCAGTGTTTCTTTTTCAAGGTCAAATATTTAATATTATTTTTTCTAGCCACTAAATTCCATCTTTATGAAATGTCAAAATAGGAAACAGGTGAAGGAGTAATTTCCTGCACTGCCAGGCTCATAAGAATGTACAGTATTTGCTGTCAATTTGAAACCTGCAGTGTTTAGAAAGGAATTTGTTTTCTTTTAAATCTAGGTACCAAAGTTGAAAGCCCCAAATGTCCAGAGAGCAGCTGGAACAAGAATTGCTGCCTGCAGGCGCTTCTGTCCACCAGCCACATGTCAGTGAGTGGCCCTGGACACAGCCAAGCTGTGTGTGCACCTGCGGTTCCTGCCATGGGGAACAGGAGGCATTTGGTCGCTTCTCTTCATAGAGCACCACCTGCGGTCTCTCACTGCCCAGGTGAGCAGAGCGCAGGAAGTCAGGGAATCAGAGCGCTGAATGGATCTTGGAAAGCACCCAGTCCAACTCTCCCCACCTTCCCATCTGTGGCATTAATCCCCTCTATAATGTCATAACCAACTGGTCAACCAACTTCTATTTGAACAAACCCAGTGGCTAAAACGTCTAAGCAGCTCATCCATTTTAAATGGCTTAAATTGTTTGAATATTCTTTCTCTTAAGAATAAGTATTAGTACAAAATGCCTACTTCCATTTCTTAGGTATCTGGTAATTTGCTTTTAATGAAAAAATGTCAAATCAGATTAACTAAAATTGTGAAGCACTTTGAATATTTACAGTCAATAACTTAAATCATATGTTGTGTATCATTCAGCAGGCCATCTCTGTACAATAACATTTGGAAATCACAGAAATTTACACTTGAAGGGCCTTTCTTGCTCATTACTTTCTGAGAAATGCCCATTTTATGTCCATATATATTTGAAAACAAAAATAGAGCAAAATTATATGAACGTATAGTAGGCATATGTGTATGTATGGACAGCACATGTCCATGTGGATAGACAGGGACATGGGAGGATAGACATCAAGGGTATTCCTAGGGAGTGGGAGTGCGTAAAGGAAAAGAGTCTTTTACTCTGCACCTTAGACATTTTGTTATTGTTCGATTTTTTTTTACAAACAGTATGTTGCTATTTTTATCACTTAAAACCATTTTCTCCAAGATTTACAAAACAACAAAAAAGAGAAGGCACTTACATTGAGCTGAAATCTGATTTCGCGGAGTTTCCATTTTCTACTGCACTTAGCAGGGAGTCGGCTATCTGATGCCAATCCTTGAGGCCTCCATATTTGTCTTCTCCAAGATAAATGTTCCCATTTCCTTCAGCTGTCTCTCAGTTGGCAGGATTTCAAGTCTTCTTCACTTCTTGTCACTGCCCTCCTCCCACTGAAGTAAAGCGTCCAAGTGGGCTCAGAGAAAAACCCACTCAGAAGTTCAGGTGGCAGTTGGCCATCTGTTGAAAATTAGCAAGTCCGTGGTTCTTTGTGTTCTTGCACCAACTTGGCCTAACTTTCTGGGGTCTCAGGTGCTGTATTAAAGGTGCTCTAATTTCATGCATCAGTGATGGATGAAACCAGGTCTGCAGGACACGCATGCAGTTATTATCAGAACACCATGGCAAGCTTTCCCAACACTTCTAAAACCTGGCTGGCTTATCAATGCCAACTCAGGATAAAAACAGCAAGGGAAATGTATAAAGAGAATAGTAGGAAAATATAATCCCCTGGTAATCAGAAGAATTAGCAATGGTATGGCCAAGATATGCATGTTATGGTAGCATATGACCAAGATAAGAGCACACAGCAAAGCAGTCAAGAGGATCAGCTCTTCCACATACTTGCTATGTGACTTGGGAAGGTTTTTTGTTTGTTTGTTTGTTGTTGTTATTGTTATTGTTGTTTTTTGAAAGAAAGAAAAAGAGAGAAAAGAAAGAGCGAAAGAGAAAAAAAAGAATGAAAGAAAGAAAGAAAGAGGAAAAGAAAGAGGGAGAGAGAATGGGATTCTTGTGCTATTGCCCAAGCTAGAATGCATTCTAAAAATGGGTATTAATAACCTCTTTTCTGCCAATAATTGTGCTTAACAATGGAGACAGGAAGGAAGAGGGCTTGAAAATAACAAATAAGCAGCCAACCAATATTTTATTTAAACCTGTGAGATGCTATGCAATTGCTGAGGAGAGATTTACTTCCAATTATGTGGTCACTTTTAAAATAGGTGTAATGTGATACTGAGAAAAATGTATGTTTTGTGGATTTGGGGTGGAGAGTTCTGTAAATGTTTGTTAAGTTTACTTGTTCCAGGTCTGAGTTCCAGTCCTGGATATCCTTGTTAATTTTCTATCTCGTTGATCTGTCTAATATTGACAGTGTAGTGTTAAAGTGTCCCACTATTATTGTGTGGGAGTCTAAGTCTCTGTACGTCATTAAGAACTTGCCTTATGTATCTGGGTGCTTCTGTATTGGGTGCATATATATTTAGGATCGTTAGCTCTTCTTGTTGCATTGATCCTTTTACCATTATGTAATGTCCTTCTTTGTTT
>PVKP010042321.1:0-18147 GCA_004027715.1 Plecturocebus donacophilus
TCTTAGTTTCTTTGCATTGGGTTAGAACATGTTCTTTTAGCTCACAGAAGTTTCTTATTATCCACCTTCTGAAGCCTGATTCTGTGAGTTCATCACACTCATCCTCCGTCAAGCCTTGTTCTCTTGCTGATGAGGAGCTGCAATCCCCTGTAGGAGGAGAGGCATTCTGATTTTGGGTGTTCTCAGCCTTTTTGCACTGATTTCTTCCCATTTTTGTGGATTTATCCACCTGTCGTTTTTGTAATTGCCGACTTTCAGATTGGGTCTCTGAGTGGACGTCCGGCTTGTTAGTTATTAAGTTTTTTCTGTTTCTTAGTTTTCCTTCGGGGGGCGCTGCTTCCCCACAGAGCTGGGCCTTCCCGGGTTCAGCTGTGCTTGCTCTCAGTCAGCGCTTCCAATTGCTGTTCTCCTTGTGGGGATGGGACCGGGCTCGGGGCACCCAGTCCCGTACACTCCGCACCGAGAAGTGCCGCGCCGGCCAAAAGAGTCGCGCTGGCGACCCGTGTGGCTCCTTCACTGGGAATCTCCTAGTTTGTGGGCATCAAAAATCCGTCTGCAATTGCGGCATCCACTTGCTCTCTGTGCTTTCACTGGGAGCTACAATCCTGAGCTGCTGCTACGTGGCCATCTTGGATCTCTCTCTGAATCAAACTTTCACACTGGCTGTATGACCCCAGGCAGGTCACTTGATTAATCTGAATCTGCATTTCTTGCAAGGACCTAATTACAAGTATGAAAGTGCTTTATAAACTATGAGACATCACACAAAGTGTTAGTTATTATGCTCATTGTCATTTCCTGGTAGTTACTGATGAATATATCTTAGTCATCCTACTAATTTGCCTTGGATTCCATCTAAGACAAAGAGTTTGTCTTAGAGTTTTTAGCTTAGTGCCATCATATAATAGTGAATGTTTGTTGAATGAATTAATGAATGAATCAGTGATTCCCCCCAATTCCCCCAAATCATCCCTGAAGCTTGAACATGGGTCTTATCCCAAGCCTGGTACATAATATACTCTAACTTAAAATGTATTGAGTGGTTGGATGAGGGCAGGATTAACTATGTTAATTGCTATTAATTAATGTGATAGTCATTGGGTTAAGCACTTTTACTAATGTCTCATTTAATCATAATAGACACAATCTTGTGAGATGGCCCCATCTCACAGGACTGAGTAGCAGAGTGTCTGCCTCAGGATTACAGTGGTGACACAAACATTGTGTGAGAGGCTGGCCCAGATGGTCTGAGGGTCATTCTCACCTCCAAGATTCCACATTTCTGGGGCAGCCATGCCTTGGTGAGAAATGCTGAGCCCTATGACTAGGGAAGACACATTCCCATTTCGGTCCCTTTGTGCCCAAAGCTTGCATCAGGTCACATTCTTGCTCCTGGGCTGTGTTGTGTCTGCACTAGCTTCGTGCAGTGGGAACTCAGAAAACAGCACTTTACTCACCCCTGAGTAGCCATGCAATGTCACCCATTCAGGAAGGGTCTAACCCACTCTGCAGCCCACATGCTTGGCACTTAAAGTTAGGACCACAGCTTTTGAAGCCCCAGATCCTGAATTCCAGCCTGGTTCTACCACTTCCTGGCTCTGTGACCTTGAGCAAGTTGCTCTTCAAACCTCAGTTTCAGTATCTGTAAACTGGGACGATACCTACCTCATCCAATTATTATGAGAATTGATGTTAAATGCTTTTTTAGTCCTGTGCCTGGCATATGGAAGGGCTTAGAGAGTGGTGTGTAATCACCATCATCAAATGACCGGCCGAGTTCCCAGAAATGGTAGATATTACTTGATGAACAGTAGCTACCTACAAATTGTTCCTATAATTTTCTAATTACAGAAACATACACAAAAACCATTTTCTCTGTCACTGTGATATTGAGCTGCATGGTTAGTTTTTTGGTAACTATTGAATACCTGAAGACCAGAGTTTAAGTCAGTGACAATTTCCTGTCTGCCAGAAGTATTTCCATTTCCCAGGAGAGCAGCCGCAGGATCATTGCTCTGGTTCCCGTCCTGCCCTGCCATGGTCCAGTCATGTTAACTTAGGAAATGCCTTCAGCTATTTTCACCTCTGTGGTCTCCTCTGTAAAACAGGAATGACTAGAGCCACCTCATAGGGTTATTAAGAGGATGCAATGAGGTAATGTAGCTAAGGGCCTGGAATAGGGCTTGACATATAATAGTTATTCAGTAAATGTCAATTCTAGTGCCAGGTCTGAGAGTGTCTAGCTCAGTGCCTAGTTGCAGAGGAGACAGTGAGTAAACGGTAGTTTTCTTTATTCCTTTTCAATTTACAGTCTCCTTCCCTTCTCCAAAAGCACTGTACCGGTATAACCAAGCTTTGTAGCTCTCAGCCCTGCTGTTAGAGGAACCATGCTGGGAAGAGAAATGTCACAGTTCTTTGTTCAGTGGGGACCACTTAAAGCTGAGCTCTGCGGTGGTACTGGAGATCCTGGGGGGTGAGTAACTTCTGTTAGTCTCTCTTGTTATTCTGTAATAGGAGGCTCCCATCCAGCATTCCAATACTGAAACTCCACATATCAAGGTATCTGAGGCAGAGGTGGGCTGCTAGGTAGCTTGTTTCAGAGAAATTTTCCATTATGCTCCCTGTGACTGAGATAGGGAGCACCTCCAGAGACCTTGTTCCACACTTGGATTTTCCTTTTTCACTGGCACTAAGTAACTTTAAGCTGAATGCACCCAACCCACAGCAGCGTGCAAAATGCATCTGTACCCATGTGGCAGCTTAATAAAAATTACAGGTGTATATTTTTTTCACACACTTGAGGTTTATCTCTCTAAGCTCAAAAAGTTCTTTCAATTTTAACTGTTTGGAGTTGAAATCTTTCTAAAATGCATGATACAGCTGCTTCCTGAAATTGAAGGAACATAATTTGACTTTTTTTTCCCTTTTTCTTGGTGCCTTAGAATTAAGAGGTGTGCTGGCAAACTGCTTTCAAAAAACAAAACAAAACAAACACATCTTGATGGGTAGTGTTTGTCTATTTCCATGGTGTAAATATTCCCTTCATAACTAATTTCAGGCTATCAGCGGTATTTAACAACCAGCTCAAAAGGCTCCTGAATATTTGTGGACACCTTGAGCTCAGCTCTGCAAGGAAGCAGCGTAGGTAGCACTGGAGAAAGGACATGGTTGTTAGATTTGGACACGCCTGGTTTTAATCGTCATTTTTCTGTTTGAGATCTGGGCTTACCTGGGGCAATGTCTTTAACCTGAGTTTCTTTGTATAAACTGAGCTTGACGTGACTACACCATGAGTGATAGTGAGGACCAGAGAAGGTGGCATAGGTTAGGGGTTCCAAGTGCTGTCGAGGCCAAGCAGGTGATCTAATGAATGAAGTAGGCTGAGTGGGGACTCTGGAAAACCCCAGAAACAGTGGTTCTCAAGCTCGGCTGCACGTTGGAACTAATGGGGAACTTCTTTCCTGCCTGGGCTCCACCTCAGACCAATTAAACCAGAATTTCTGGGGGTGGAGCCTGAACATGTTTTTTTAAAAAAATCAAAAGAACACTCTTTCCTCCGGTGATTGAAATGCGCAAGTCACATTTGAGGAACACTGGTCCCGACAGACACTTGTGTGTAGTGAGCATGCCTGTCACCTCTAAAATAAGTCAACGGCTTGGCACACAGCAGGGGTTACAGGAGAACCTTCCCAGCCTCTTGCACTGTGTGGTAACCTGGTAACGTTCTTTGCACAAGAGCTTTTTTATCTTCCTAAATCTTGAAGGCTGGCCCCAGGTATGATTCCTGTGGTCAAAGCCCCTGTCTCTGTAAGCCCCACCTGCTTTGTCTAGTGGGCCGTGAGCTGTGGCAGAACCAGAGGGCTGTGTGTTTTGTGCCTGTGTGGATCTTAAATGGAAACCGATGAGGTCATGCCAGGGGAAAGGGGGCTCAGAAGCAAAGGATTCTGGAATTCTACTCGCCATTCTCTCCCTACCCCATTCCCCAGCCCCTGTCGGCTTGTTGAGACCTTCAAGCATGCCATGCTTTTTGATGCCTCTATGCCTTTGCATATCTCACCCCCGCCCCCCCACCCCACCCAGGACGCTCCCCTTTGTGCCCACGCCAGCACAGCACTTCCTGTATGATACTGTCATTATTAGTTTATATGTTTATCTTAATTCAACAAATACTTATTTAGTGCCCATTATGAACCCAGCAGAAGGCGTGCTGGATTTATGGGCTAAACATCCTCACTGTAAGCTCTTCAAGGCTCAGAACCACATCGGATGCATTCTGTGCCCTTGGCATTTGGCATGGGGCCTAGCACATAGAGGTTTTCAGTTCCCATGGCAGGACTTAACCATGATTGTTAAATTGTGGATCACTTTCTTTAAGGGACTTAGACATTGACTTTTAAAATAAATTTCTCTCCAACATTGTCCTGGGTGGAATCATTAAATGCAGGGTGAGTTAGGAAAATTGTAAGTAGTTTGGTATGGATGGAAGGAGTGATATAGGAAGCAGAGGGAATGAGTTTGGAAGGATTGGCAGGGATTTGGATTATAAAGGACCTTGATGCTCGGCTAAGGAGCTTTAGATCTGCCCTGTGGGCAGAGAGGAGGACCCCGTGGATGCTTTAGAGGAAGAGTGGCAGAGGCATGCCCAGTGGGTGGGTGAGAGCATCGTTGTGGTCGGCCACTTGAACAGATCAGATCAAATCACTCTTCCTTCTGAGCAATCCCCCAATCTTCTGTTCCTGCCCTTGCCATTTGCATAATTTACTTTTAATTATTGCCTTCATTATTTTCACAGCCCATCCTGGCAGGAATAATCTGATGCTGGGTGGAATTAAATGGATGGGGCCTTAGCAAACCTCCTTTGTTCATATTATTAACCCATGTATTTTTCAGAGAAGATTTTATTAAAAGGGATCATTTGGGGCTTGCTCCTAGCTGTATTTTCTGGAGACAGCACAGCCAGTGACTGTCCCTTGCACCTGACTCCTCTCTGTGGGTTCAGTTTTAAAAGCAGGTGTCATTCAGAGCTTAGGGAGCACAAGTTTCTAATTAGTTGCTTGTTAAACCACAGGCCTTCAGACCAGGCTACTAAAATTACTAGTTTATTTAGTGAAGAAACCCTAATGGTATTTTTTAACCCTGAAAACAAGCATATCCAGTTCTTTGCTGGTGCCACATTTTTCTGGGATGAATGTTATTGTTACACGTGGTGCCAGGGGCAGTGTGGGTTCTTTGAAAATATTATCTTGCCGATTTCTCACAGGATTTTGCAAATACTGCTTTTCCAGAAGAGGAAACCTGGTTTCAGAGAACTAAGTCACTGCCTAAGGTCACATAGGCAATGTGGGCCAGGCTGGGATTCAGCCCGGGGCTGGCCCATGTCCTTGTTCTTTTCTACAGCTTCTTCACTGTCATTTGCTTATTGCTCTCCATTTGCCAGTCGACTGTGCTTTATGACATAGGAATTTGTATTTTACTTTAAAAGCATCTGGATTTTAAATAAAATATAATAAAAAATAATTTGAAAATACAGCTTAAGTATATTACAGATATGAATTAAACACCACTACTGTCAATTCACTTAAAGAAACTCAATATTTTCTTTTTTTCTTTTTTTTTTTTTTTTTTTAAGATGGAATCTCACTCTGTTGCCCAGGCTGGAGTGCAATGGCATGATCTCTGCTCACTGCAACCTCCGCCCCATGGGTCCAAGCGATTCTCCTGCCTCAGCTTCCCGAGTAGCTGGGATTACAGGTGGCTGCCACCACGCCTGGCTAATTTCTGTGTTTTTAGTGGAGGCGAGGTTTCACCATGCTGGCTGGGCTGATCTCAAACTCCTGACCCCAAGTGATCTGCACACCTCAGCCTCCCAAAGTGCTGGGATTTCAGCACAGGTGTGAGACACCGCGCCAGGCCTGAAACTCAATATTTTCTTGCTATAATAGTGATGTCCCAAATTCTAAAATTGCCCCAAGGGCAAAAGTTTAATCCTTCAATGATGATTTATGGTGCAATCACACTTCCTATGCTATATTTATCATTTTGTTAATTTGGTCATATTCTGTTCTTCCTTTCAGGAAAATGGCAATTGTATGGAATCACTTTTGATCAGGGATTTGTAAACGTCACATTAATCTGAGTTTTGACTCTCTCACTGTTAGCTATTCATAATACAAGGATTGAGTTTTCTTTGATCAGACATAAAGAAAGAAATGGGCAGGCTTATAGAATTATTCATTCATTTATTCAACAAACACTTTCTGAGCATCTCCTGTGTGGGGTGAGAGCTGCAAGGCTAACTAGAAGGTCTCTTCCCATGAAGCTTATATTTCAGAGGAGGTAGGTAGGAGTCACACAAGTATACAAAGAAAGAAGAAAAGTGCAGCAAAGCCAGTAAGTGTGGTGATGGGACAGCGATGGGAACAATGAGACATCATATTTTTCTTGAGGTGCTCACTGTAGAGTGGAGAGACAGATGCTTAAACAGAATAGATGCAAACTCTGGCTTCCAGACACCCGCAGGTTTAACATGTACTATTTCGATCATTCTTGAGCAACCATGAAGATCTGAGAAATGTAGCAGTTTGTCATTTTGCTGAGGTCTAAATGATCTTCCATTATAAAAGAAAAGGTTTTGTCTCCCGATGTAATAATTTGAGGATTTACATGTAGGTGAGGTAAGTGTCTGGGGGAAGTAGTGACTCTTTCTGGCAACCACGGACTCACACATCCACATGGGTTTTATTTCAGTTATTAATGCAACAGACCTTTATCTTAGTGTCTGTTATGGTCTGTACACATTTAAGAAGAGCCAGGCTCCTCATCCCTGTTTCTGAGAAGGGAGAAAAAGATACATAAATAATTATAATACAGTTGGCCCTTGACTGTCACCAGGCTCACGTCCAGAAATCTTTGGGGACCCTTAAATTGACTGTTATTCACATATTCATTAGTCAGCTGGACTCATTCACTAGTTAAGTGACTTGTTAATTCAGACCTGCCTCAGGGAGAGGGTGAATCAAGGTCATGCAAGGTGCTTTGCACTCATCTCATTTCACGATTGTGTGATAAGGATTATTATCTTCATTCATGCCGCACATGCCACATGACCTTCAGGACTGCCAGCACCAAGGGTCTACTGTATGCTTTCCCAAGTCAGATACACAGGCCTGCAAGGGCAGGGGAACAGCAAACAGCTCCCTCGCTTAGGGGCACGTGGTCCCACCTTCTTGAATGAAGGGATGTTAGAGTTTGGTTGTTGCTGAATGAGAGAAGCTCATCAGACAGAGAAAGGGAAAACATCAGGCAGTGAGAACCACATTTGCAAAGGTAGGAAAGTGTGAAAGCACTCGCTATATTCAGGCAAAAAACAAAACAAAACAAAAAAAAAAAAACACCAACATTCGAAACGTGAGGAAGGAGAGAGTAGTAGATTAATTTTGGCAGGTTGCCACTAGACTGCGAGAACCTGAATGTCAGGCTCAGAGATCAGACTAGATTCCATGGCAGTGGGAAAAATAGGGAGTTTTTAACTAGAGGATGACATCCCTGTTTATTCATTCAACAGTCTTCAAACATGTATTGAGCAATTGCTGTGTACTGAGCACTCTTCTAGGAGCTGGGATTACAGGTTGCAGAAGAGGAAAGATGCTCATTGCAAGATCCCAGACAGACAATACACAAGTGAGCGAGTAAGTCAGTAATGAAGGGCTAGGATATGGGTTAGTGCCTGGGAAACTGTGAAAGGATTATCAGAAACGGCCTGCCTGTGAAGGTGACATTGAAATTGAGACCTGAGTGTCAAAGAGGAGGCTGTCATGCAAGGAGCTGAGGGAAAATCTGCTGGGCACCAGGAACAGCTGGCACAGAGATCGTAAGGCAGGATGAGTCTGGTGCATTTGAAGTTCACCAGACACAAACGCAGCATGGCTGAGGTGGTGGTGGGCAAGAGCAGGAAGGGTAGGAAATGATGCTGGGGGTGAATTGCAGAGGCTAGAGCAGGAATATAGATTTTATTCTAGGGTCAGGTTGACATGAGTTACTTGGTAACATGAGTTGCTTTTTGGCTACTCCGTGGACTGCGTGTGAGAAGGGCAGGTTATTCTTGCCCTTCCTGGTTATTCTGGGACCTGCAGGAGGCATGGTGATGGTTTGAACAAGCTCTGCAGAAGTGGGGAAAGAGAAAGAGGTCAGGGTAAGGGTGTTTGGAGGCAGGGGTGGCAGAATTCCTCCTGGGTACAATGAGGGAGAGGAGGGAGAGAGGAATCAAGAATACTCTAGGGATTTTGGCCTGAGTGACTGGGTAGAGGCAAGGAACACAGAGGAGCACCGATCTGTGCCACACAAATATCCTTCGGAACAGTCCTGAGGATGAGCAGGGCCAGTGAGAACTAGAAGACTGCAGGGCCACTTGGCAGATGAGAAGTGTGCCCACTGAACAAAGGCACTGGGCAGGAGAGCTGGGAAGGGAACTGGCCAGAGAGACCATCATTCCTGGCTCTACTCAGCAGGCAGGGGAATCCGTGGGATCTGATGAGCTAAGAAGTTGAGAAATTTGAGAATGATGGGGTTGAGAATGAAACAATTAATTTACATGAGAAATGCAACAGGTGGAATAGATTCCAGGGGAAGAAAAGAAGTCCAGTTTTGGAGAGGTCGACTTTAAGACACATGTCAACGCTCAGCAGATGTCGGCTGTTATCATCACCGTTGTCACCATCATCACTGATTTCATAGCCATCAGTCTGTCAGAGGTAGTTGAGGTCACAGCAGAAGGTGAGGTCCACCAGTGGAAAGCTCAAGTGAGGAGGTTAGAGGAGGAAAGTAGCTCCCACCTCCACTTCATTTAGAAGCCGGTGCAAAAGGCATTTTCCAGTACTCAGGGCTCACTTTGGTGATGAATGTGGATTGACTTGAAAGTGCCTTAAAATCGACTGCAATTTTAGAAGGTAAAGAGTAAGCCACTGGTTATATATCTCTAGCAATCCTGAGGTCCTCCTTACATGAAAGTTCTTACCCACTTCCTCTGGGTAAGATGATGACAGGCACAACACAGTTAGCACGTTTTAATGGAGAAAAATGTATGTGAACGGCAGAATCTTAAATGCATTAGTTTTCGACATTGTGAAATTAATTGGCTCCCAAATATAGCCAGCTCCTGCCTTAATTGGAGTTCTGAGGAGCCTCCAGCTTTCCTGCTACCTCTTTAGTCAACGTTTCTGGGTTTGGTGGTGAATAAAGACCTCTTTGTTTAATTAGAGTTGAAGCATGCTTTAAGAAGTTAGTAATCTAATTAAAATTATATTTTCAGTTTATATGAAATAGAAAAAGCAGAGATCAGCAAATGTCCCATGGAGCCTGCTTTCTATTGTGCAGTGAGCTAGAGACAGATTTGCAGAATACAGAAAGAAATGGTCCCTGCCCTCAGGCCACTCAGGGTCTGCAACTGGAGGGAGATAGGGCAGCAGTGATGTCAACACAAGGTGCTGGGAGAGCTCAGATCAGAAGGTGGCTTACTCTGCCCAGAGAAGGTGACAGCCGAGGTAGGCCTTGACGGACACCAGGAAAAAAGGGCAGAATGCCAATCGGAACAGAAGGCCGGTTAGGAGAACTTCACCCCGGTCCAGGGGGAGCCAAGGAGGCCTGAACTATGGCACCGATCCTGGGGACAGCTTTGAGACGTGTTTTTACCTCTCCTGTGGTGGCTGTTTGGGTGTGGGTGAGTGAAGGAGAGGGATAGACCAAGAGAGAGAAAGTCATAGACCACAGATGGTTAGAAATCGAAGGGAGGGAGAGAGTTTTAGAAAAGGAGGGTGAGGGAAGAGCCTGCAGGCTTCCCATAATTTCACCTAATTTAGAAAAGAGGATTTGTGACTATGACTCAAACAAGATTCAAAAAATATCACACCGCTATTACAAGCCCTTTGCTTGTAAGCTGAGCATTGAGAGACTAGATAAATGTTTGACCTGTGCCATTCTTGGAATATCTGAGAATGAGTTCGGTTGTCAAGTTCCAGTAATGAAGGAAGGCGAGCCAGTCCTCTCAGAATGCTGGAGGAGGGAAGGCATTTGTCCTTTCTCAGCAAGTCACCTTTTCAGGTAGTACGGGAGATTCACTCACCTCTCGTCCTCACTAGCCCTCCCCCAGCCTCCTTCCCTGCTCCCCTCTGCCTTCTGCTGCCTTCATCCTCTCCTTGCTGAGCCCTTGCTGAGCAAATGCATACAAGCCTGGACAGTTGAAATGCTCTTCACAGCTGCCACTGAATCCCAGAGGAGCCTGACCTGACCTGCCATCCACAGGCTGGGCTGGGTGCAGGAAGCGGGGCACAGTGCGCACCAGCGATGATCTCAGTGCTGTAGGCTGATGTTTTGTTCCGTGCTTGCTTTTATAACATTTTTTTAAAAATTGTTTTTGATTATGAAACCTTTTAAACTTTCAGAAAACAATGTAATGAATATTTATGCACTCCCCACCAAGATTCTGCAGATGTGAACAATGTTGCCATACCTACTTAGGATCTCTCACTCTTTTGCTTTTTTAAAAATAAAGAAATCATTTACAGATATGACATTCTTCTCCCCCTGCCCCCAGAAAATCACTATGTTCTTTTACCACATATGTGTGTGTTTATCAACAAAGTGACTAATGTGTCACTTTTTTGTATAAATGATACAATATCCTTCTATATAAATGATACAATCCATATATCCTTTTGCAACCAGCCTTTCTGCTTATCATCTTTCTGATATTTTATCCAATATGATATATTTGGATCTATGTTGGAGCCACATTGAACTGCTATATAATATTTCCTTTAATAAACCTCAGTTATATTATAAATAAACTGGAGTTGTAATATTTAATATTCCCCTCAATAAACCCCAGTTTTATTATAAACAAATACTGGGGTTTATTAAAGGAAATATTATACAGCAATCCCTCCTCGTTAGGTTACTGTTACAAAGCCAAGTTGTTCTGCATTCCTGCTATTACAAGCACAGCTGTGGTGAATGTCCTTATATGTGTCTCTCATTCGCATGTGCAAGTTCCTCTGGGGTTAACACCTAGAGGGGAAATAGGCATCTTCTATTTTATTGGTTATTTTTCTCATATTGGATTTCCTTTTGTTTGCTGCCTTATCCCTTGCACCTAGAACAGTGCCTTGTAAATACTCAATAAATATTTGTTAAAAGAATGGAAACTGATAAATTGCTCCCCAGAGCAACTGTACTAACCTACACTCCCACCAGTTTATATGAGCATTTCCATTTCCAACATTCCTGCCAACACCTGGTTATGAAACTTATCAACGTTGGCCAATCTGATGCATATCAAATGGAGTCATATTGCTTTAATTTGCATTCCTATGATCATTAATGAGGTTTACAGCCTTTTTATAGATTTACTGGCCATTTGGATTTCTTTCTCTATGAATTATCTGTTCATATTCTTTGCCATTTCTGTTTTCTTACAGCAGAAATGCTCTAAGAAAATTTGTGGAAATTTCTTGTTTGTAGAAATGCTCTATTTATCTTGGATAAAAACACTTTGATGGTTTTATGAGTTCTACATATGGTCTCTTAGGCTATAAGTTGTCTATTATCTTGTTTTAATTTGCCTTTTGATAAATAGAAGTTTTCAATTTTATATAGTCTTATTTTTTGTTTGCTAAGAATGATGGTTTTATTCCCTTTTTAATTCTTATACCTTTTATTTCTTTTTTAATATCTCATTTCCCTAATTGTGAGAATTAGGATTGTGGGCATGCTTGTCATGTTCCTGATTTTAAAGAAAATCTTTCTTACATTTTATTGTTGAGTATGAGCATGAGTATGTGTATGCATATGAGTATGAGTGCCAACTCCCAGCTGTGGGGTTTTTAGGCATCTTTTGTCAGGTGATTTTATACCATCCTTGCAATCCTAGGATAAACCTTGGTTATTATATATTATTTTTCATGTTTTATTGGGTTTATTTCTAGATATTCTCTTTGGTACTTTTCTTAGATTTATTGTTCTCTTTCTTAATCACTTCTTCCCTGAGGATTTGATGTTCTTTCTTTTAAATTTTAATTATTTTGAATATTCTCATTTCAGGATTTTTTGGTTTTCCTGGTCTTTTTCTAGGGAGGGACGTCTCTTAATAGTATTCACAGAGTCTCTTTATTTTGTTTCCGTTGATTTCCATAGCCATCGAGTCACCAAACATTTATTAAGCAACTACTATATGCCAATAGAGAAGAGTGGGGGAGTGGGCAAAGAGGAATCTTTGGACTCCCTGAACTCAGTGTTTGGTGAATACAGTTAGTGCTTGCTGTCTGCAAAGCCTTTGCACAGCAAAGCAATCAGGGGGAGTTGCCAGACGCCTAGGTTTTGTAGTCAAATGAATTTGGATGCAAATTCTGGCTCCATCAATTATTAACTGTGTCACTGTAAGCAAGTTAGTAAGTTACTTCATTTTTTAAAGCCCCAGTTAACCTCTTCTCTGAAAGCAGGATAGTAACAGGATCTACCTTATAGACTACATTTGAAGGTATGTGATATAAAAGGTTTAGCACAATATCTGGCACAGTGTGAAACTCAACCAAAAATAGCTGTCATTATTCACATCTATTTTTCCATTTGATCCTCACAATTGCTTTATGAGATAGATTATTATTACCATTTGACAGATGTTGTCATACAAGCATGTGGGAACATTTAGTAAAATGTGAAAATGTTGGGTTTTATTGATATGTGTAAAAAGGCTTTGATAAATGTAGAACACCATGCAAAGGGAAAGACATGTCATTTTCTGGGATAGTTTAAACCAAAATTCTTGTCTGCATCTAGTGGTGTCATTACAGAAATTTGAAATCATGTCAAAGGCTTGGAGAAACAGCCTAGCATGTCTCATAAGGAGGGAGCAGAGAAAGGACTGCAAACATAATTTAACAATAATATTTAGGTGTTATTGTTATGTTTTAAAAGTCCATGTAATGATATAGTCAAATGTTTTATAACTATGTGCATATAGCCCCAACTTTATTTTAAAATGTATGGTTTGTGTGCATACAATATATTGGAAGGAAACACACTAAATGTTAATCATGATGATCTCTGACCTGTAAGATTATAATTTTAGCTTTTTTCTTTAAGCTTTTCTGTGTATTCCAAGTTTCTACCATGAGCCTGCTCTGGCAAGAAAAGGAGGGAGCCAGGGCCTTCCAGTTATACCTGTGCAAGGACATCAAGTCCCAGAAGACTCAGTGCCAGTAGGACCACTACTTACAGGCACACACTGGAGCTGGTGGGGGGGCTTTAGAAACAGGATTTCTGGGTCCTTGAGGGCAGAATAGGAGTGAAGTCTTGTCTCTTTCTGCAGTCCAGCTTGATATCAATGCTCTTAATTGGCCTGAGGCTGTGGCTCATGCCTATAATCCCAACACTTTAGGAGGCCAAGGCGGGAAGGATCACTTGAGCCTGGGACATCAAGGCTGCAGTGAGCTGTGATCAAGCCACTGCACTCTGGCCTGGGAAACAGAGTGAGACCCTGTTTCCAAAAAAAAAAAAGAAAGAAAAAGAAAAAAGAGGTCTTAATTATATGGACTCTTGTCACTCTTTAGTGATTGAATTCATCTGATTATTTCAGGAGATTCTCTTCTCACACTCCACCACTGTGAGTCTTCCTCTCTCCTTTCTTTCATCTATCATTTTCCAAGCAGGGAGATCTAACTGAGTTGGCCAAACCACCCTTGGTGTAGAGTATTTCTTTTTGGCAGGCATTAATAGCTCAGTTTCAGCCAGTCACTAAGAGACTGGGTTATGCAGTTTACTACCTAAGGCTACTTTTCCCAGAAGCAGCCAGGAGAGGGTCAGGGTACCTGGAGACCTGTGGGGGCTGTGCTGCGTCCAGGCCTGGGCAGCTGGCATTCACCAAGTGAGGCTCTGTGCTCTGCACACAACACACACTGTTTATTTCCCTGAGCTCTTCTCCCAGTTCATCCAAGTACCTGAGCCAGAACCCCTGGCGGTTACCGTGAATTCTCAATGAGCACCCTTGAGCTCAACTCCTAAAGATCTCTCAGTTTTGTCATTCTCTCCATCTTTACCACTTTCGTCCAGTCGTCGTCTCAAGTTTGGAGAGCTCTAAGAATCTCCTAACTTATTTTCTCCTCATCCACTCTTAACCTCAATCCGTTTCATTCTCCTCACAGCAGCCAGAGTGATCTTTTCAAAACTAAAATCTAACTGGATTAAGTTCCTGCTAAAGTCACTTCAGTGGTTTTTCATTTCCCCATAGGAGAAAGATAAAATTAAAAAAATTTTTTAAATGCCTGACAAGGCCTTGTCTGATCTAGACGAGACCAGCAGTTCTCTAAGTGGGCTCCTGGAACATTCAGGTTCCCCAACATCTTGTCAGGATATTGATGGTGTCAAAACTTGTCATCATAATAATGCTAAGACATCCTTTGCCTTGTTCTTCTATTGACTTTTGCAGTGATGGTGTAAAAGCAGTGATGAGTCAAACTGCTGGGGGCTTATTACTGCTTGAGACAGCGGCACCGAGGTGGACCAGTAGTCACTATGATCATCACTGCCACATACTCTGGAGTTTAAAATAAACAAAAAGCCAGATTCACTTAAGAAAGTCCTTGACAAAACAGTAAAAAAAAATTTTCTTGCTGGGCGTGGTCACTCACACCTGTAATCCCAGCACTTTGGGAGGCCAAGGCCGGTGGATCACAAGGCCAGGAGTTCAAGACCAGCCTGGCCAATGTGGTGAAACCCTGTCTCTACTAAAAACATAAAAGAATTAGCCAGGTGTGATGGCGCATGCCTGTAATCCTGCCTACTCAGGAGGCTGAGGCAGGAGAATCGCTTGAGCCCGGGAGGCGGAGGTTGCAGTGAGCCGACAGTCAAGCTCTAGTGATTGTTTGGGTTGTAAGCTGAATGAGCCCCTTTCGTCTTGAAGCATTCGGCATATTATTCGTGGAAAGAACAATTGGCAGACAAGCTATAGTTTTCAGGTTTCGATGTTTGCAGACACGTTCCTGAAACTGAAATAAGTAATCCTTTTTCTTCAAGGAAAACAACCAACAACTTTTGTGCCAACGATAAAATTTGAAATTTTAAGCAAAAACTGGAATCTCTGAAAATTCGTATCTGCCACCATGAGCTTGACAGCTTCACCATATTTAAAGACTTTTCTGTTGAGGTCAGTTGGTGATATTAATGAATGTGATTTTCTGATGTATAATGAAATCCACAACATTTGGAAGAGATATGTAAACCAGCATTTTCCAAGTGTCGCAGGTATGATGTTACACAGTTTGGTATGGGTAAAAGATCCAAAGCTCAAGATGGACCAACAGATTTAAATGTAACAGAGAATGAAAAGTTTAGTGACATGGCTTCAGCTTCCATATTGCAACTAACCTTTAAGAAAGCGTTGCCTGACCAGATTTGATCATGCCTGATTTTCTTCATATACTCCACCCACCAACATATCACAGCAGACCAAATGTAGAAACTAACATGAAAATCCAGCTATTTCTTATTAAGCCAGACATTAAAGAGATTTGCAAAAAATATAAAGTATGTTCTTTTTTCACTTTTTTTTTAATTTTGGAAAAATGATAATTTCCCACAGAAATATGTTATTTGCATTAACACATAATGGATTTATTATTATTGTTTTTAAATGAGTGAATATTTTTTAAAGTTCTCTGCCTTCATTTCTATTTTGGAAATTGATAGTGACAGTATAAAGGACTCTTGAGACCAAAACCTTTGAACACCACCGATCTCGACAGTAGACAGAGGTCCAGGTATCTAGCTCATCTCGCATCACTCCTAGTATTCCCAGAACTCCCTCAAACTATCGCCTTTCTATTACTCCATCAGTTACCCCAGCTTGACTCCCTTGTGCTCCAAGGCCTTGGAATATATACTTTCTTCTGTTGAAAACCCGTTTGTTCCCCATTCTCCACTATGTATTCACCTCTCCTCACTCTTACCGTCACAGCCCGGGAGAGCTTTCTCTTTGCCTGCATCTGTGGTACCCGCTCACACTCTCTCCCTTCCGTAGGCTCCATGTTAATATATTTCATACATGTTCTCTACCTTCAGATTTAAATTCTCATTATGTCCCTCCTTGATCACTTCCCCTTTGTACCTATTTTGCAAGTTTCACCTCCTTCGCTGTCCGCTGTGTTATATTAATCACCACCTGCCTGATACAAGAGAGAGGAAAAACTAACCGACACTTTCAATGCTCAGGGAGCCCGTTGATCAGTCTTTTCGTTGAGACATCATACATTTTTAAGAGGATTCTCACATACCTCTTTACAGTCTCAGATATAATTTACTCTGTGGTTTTTTTCCTGCTCCAGAAGGAAAGCATCTGCATTTTGTCATTAATGAGGCCGATTTTCTTGTCTCTTGTAGTTGGAAATCTCTGAGATGTGTGCTTATTTTTTTGCATCTGCCAAACTTCCCATTTTAATGGTACATCATCTTTTCTCTGAGCTCCATCCTCTTGAAGTCTAAACTCAGACCTCACCGATCCTCAGGATCAATGGAAATTAGTCTTATTATTCATTTTTCCTTTGCAAAAAAAGTGGGTTATCTAGATCTATCAGCCTGCCATACTACTATGAAAGGTTTGACAAGATTTTCTTTTTGAACTGTTAAGAAAGCCTTTGTAATAGCATGAGCTCTCCATGGTGTCAGCTGAGGAGGTGGAGAATGGAGCTTCCACTGGCTGCTAATGATCCTGGTCAAGCCTCTTTTCCTCCCTGAATCTAGTTTTTCCCATTTGTGAAGTGAATGGGCTGGATATTTGTGAAAGCTCATCCTACTCTAAAACTCTGTAATCCAAGCACATCCTGAGAACCTGTTATGTACACAGGCTGTGCCTGGTACCGAGGAGGGGTGCAGATGAGGAGAAAACACAGCCTGTGTCTGAAACGAAAAATATAGTGTTCTCAGAAACAAAATATTTAAATCTGCTAAAACCTCAGGCACAATGCAGAATATTCATTTTATATATATATATACTTATATATATATATATATATGTGTGTGTGTGTATATATATATAAGTATATACATATATACACACATATATACATATACACACATATGTAAGTATATATATTGAATATTATATATATGTAAGTATATATATATAATATATATATATATATATATATATATATATATATATAAAATTCTAGCTCTTCTAGCTCTCAAATGTTGGGAGAGTCTTTGGGGAATGCAATATTTCCCTTAAGTGAATTCTTTTCAAATGACAGGCATTTGTTTTATTAATCACCAACATTTAATTGTAGCCACTTAAAATCTGAAATCTTTTAAAATGCTTACACATATTTATCTTCTTAGCAGCAGCTAATTTATATATATATATAAATATATATATATATTATATATATTATATTATATTATAATATATATATTATATATAATATATATATTATATATATATTATAAATATATATATATTATATATATATTATAAATATATATATATATAAAATGCATATCTGTCTATCTATCATAAATGTCCAACCTAGGCCAGGCCCCTTGCTGCATCCTGGGGTGTAGCAGAGGCAGAGGAGAAGAGTGTGCAAAGGTCAACTCTCAAGAACTCATAAGCTTGTAATGGAGCTAAATAGAATATGCAGCCCAAAGCTTGCTATGTGGGACACTGGATGCAGGCAAGGACAGAACAAGGTGCCCTGAGGCTAAGGGGCAGAAGTGGGTCAGGTTGGGAATGGTGACAAGATCTGATTGAAGAACTTGGGGAAATCTTCCTGAAAGAGATACTCTATTAGCAAGTCTGAATTAGGAGGTCCAACACTAATACTGCAAGAATTCAGAGAGGAGAGAAATCAGTGTGCTGACATCATTGAGAAAGGCATGAAGGAGGAGGGGGAGAGAGGAGCCACAGTTGGCGTCATTACTTCTCTGCTGAAAGTGCAGAGGGACCAGTGGCTTCCTCTGGAAAGCAGGCAGGCGACCTGGGGTGTCAGGAGGCTAGTCTGCTGGGACGGGGCCCTCCAAGAGCCCTCTAGTCCTGTTCCCAGCATGCACTAAGGTGTTTAAATAGTTCATGGGCATTTTAGTTCCATCCGAAGTGGGGCTTGA